>BMAU01017503.1:2332500-2471197 GCA_019973935.1 Trichonephila clavipes | reverse complement strand
CGATAATGCACGTACATTTAAAGCAGCTGAAAAGGAGCTAGCATATTTTGCCAACATCTTGAAAGACAGTGAATTTCAAAATTTTGTCGCAGATAAAGGTATTCACTGGAAGTTCATAGTTGAACGTGCGCCTTGGTGGGGTGGATTTTACGAACGTCTTGTTAAAACTATAAAGGATCCTTTACGTAAAATACTTGGCAGGGCACTTCTAACATTTGAAGAACTTTCACCGATACTTTCAGAAGTTGAAGTCATCGTTAATCATCGACCACTGACATACGTGGAGAATGATTTAGGAGAGCCGGAACCACTAACACCGGCCCACTTCCTCGAGTTAGGTTATGGTGACTCTAAATATCCTATACATTTCATCTAACTGATCGACGCCACTACGGCAAAGGAGTCGTACAAGAAAAGAAAGACTTACCGAACTCTTCTTTTAAAACAACTTTGGAGACGCTGGAAAGAACAGTATTTGCTCCAGTTAAAAACAGCTAATCATTTTAAAACACCATCTGTTCATAAGAATTTAAAATTAAACGACGTAGTTCTTGTTGAAGGAAATGTAAAATCAAAATTGTTGTGGGAACTTGGAATAATCAAAGAAATATTTATTGGAAGAGACGATAACGTTAGATCTTGTCTAGTAAAAACTTTTAAAGGTCTCTTCAAAAAACCCATTCAATTGCTGTACCCTTTAGAAATTGTATAATATACTTGTACTAATTTGTTTATATTTTTCAGATTAATGGTAGGAGATTACACATTATTAATTAATCTCTGTTAAATTTATTTTTGTGAAATCTTGAGGTATGTATCCTAGTATTTGTTCGTTTGTAAATTGAAGCTTTGTCATCTTTAAGTTTCATTATATTGTGTACTTTAATGTATATTTACTTTTTTCTTTCTAATATGTATAATTTAGATTTGATTAGTAGTATTGTATCAGTATTTTCTTAGTAAGAATTGTATTTGAATAATTGTTAGTATTAATTGTGGTTCGATATTTACTGGGTGAACATTCTGTTCACCGGTGGGGTGTGTGCCGAAATATTGACCACGCGAGGGCGCTGGTGTGCGCACATCTGTATTAAAATTGTAAAGATCGTAAAAGAGTGTGTGTGTGTAACTTGTATCGTAGGATGTAAGCCGCATCGCGGCAATTCGTATCTAATTAAACATTACTATACCTAAATTATCTCATGGAACTACCTTTTGTGGACTGTCTTAACTAATTCGCCCGGATACACACTCCTTTCGATTCGAAATAATTATGGACATTGCTTCGTTTATAATTCGCTACATGTACTGTCAGCTGTTGGGAAATGAGATTTTATCAACTGCAGAATAAATAATTGCCTGGTCCTGTGTTTGGTAACATAATCGTTGACCTTGAACTTATTGTGGAAGCTTTTGCTCAACTTTGCTGCCCAAAATATTTTGCTGAAAAAGCAGAACTATTCGAGGATTCCTGATATGGATTGTGCTTCCATTTTACAATAAAATGTAAGTGTTGTGACTTTTTTTTTGCATTTGCTTCATCAAAAAAAGTTGTAAGTACACCTGTCATAAATACCAGGCTAGTATATGATATGCGGCAGATAGGCAAAGGTTTTGCTGGGGCATTTAAATTATGCTCAACATTAAATTTGCCTCGACTAACCAAAACTGCTTACAAAAATCAGGATGCAAAGCTTTTAAAGGTGTTTCAGGAAGTAGCTGAGGAATCCATGATAAAAGCTGCTACTGAGATTGTGGACAAAAAACAAAATCTATCATCCGATATTGTAAAATGTGGCATATCGGTGTATAGCACATGGCAGCGAAGAGGCTATACATCTATGAATGGCTGTGTTGCTGCAATATCAGTTGATGCTGGTAAGGTGTTAGACATAGAAGTTATGTCGTCCTACTGTCCAACATGTAAGAGACTTCAGATTATGCCCAGAAACTTTGAATATGAGTCGTCAAAAGCCGACCACATATGTCAGTGTAATTTCACAGGCTCTTCATCAAAAATGGAAATTGTGGGGGCTTCCCGAATATTTCTTCGATCTGAAAAAAACCGCAGACTGCATTACACTCAATATTATGGGGATGGCGACTCAAAAGCTTTCATGAGTGTGAAAGACACTTATGGATTAAACAGTGTGACCAAGTTTGAGTGCATTGGCCATGTACAAAAGAGAGTTGGTTAGCGTCTGTGAAAACTAAAACTAAAGGACTGTCTGGTAAAGGCAAATTAACTGATAATTTTATTGACAGACTTCAATCTATTACGGAATTGCAATCGCAGCAATGTCGGTCGGTAACTTAAATGCCATGCAGCAAAATGTAATTGCTGCGTTGTATCACTGTGCATCAAGTAATAAGAAACCGATGCATGGTCAATGCCCAATAGGGAAAGAAAGCTGGTGTTATTTTCAGCGGGGGGTGGCAAATGGAACAAAATGTTCCACAAAATATGCTGGTTTATAAAATGATGTTTTAAATAAAATTAAACCAGTATATTTAGAACTATGCGACAAACAGACATTAAGTAAGTGCTTGCATGAACGCACGCAAAATGCCAACGAGTGTTTTAATGGAATAGTTTGGCAAAAAGTACCAAAGGAAGTTTTTGTTTCGCTCAAAACAATTAAATTTGGGTCGTATAATGCTATTATACACTTCAATGAAGGATTAAATGGGTGTCTAAAAGTTTTTAATAAAATGAATATAGAAAACCCTGGGATGTTTACCTTACGGGGATATAAACATTTAGATAAATGCAGAATCCGGAAATCAATTCATAATGCAGACCCCAAAACAAAGAAAAACTGGAAAATTTTAAGAGCACTTAAAAAGAAAACAATTAGTGTTTTAGAAGTCAAAGATGGCGAGAATTATAAATCTGGTGCATTTTAATAAGAAAGTAAGTGCTTACCTTGTAATCAGAATAGTTTAATGTTATTTTTGTCGTTTTCTCAAAATGAGTTTTTTACATTTTTTCTTACCGCAAAAACACAATATCTCAAAAAATTATGCTTGAATGAAATACAAATTTTATATGTATGTTTTTTAAATACTTATACAGGGAATAGACCTTTCTTAAGAGTTTGTGTTGAGTAGAAATTTTTTTATATAGCAATAAAGTAAAAATTACAATAGCTTTTAAGAAAATTTCAACGTATAGAAGTTCGAAACACAATAACTTCCCACGTAATGGTCATATAACCAAAATAAGAGTCTATTCCCTAGATAAGGTTATATGCTATATTATTCACAATTTACAAAAAAAGTCAATATATTTATTTTATTTTCAATTATCATGTTTTGCGTAAAATCTTATTTTTGCTTATTTTTTATAAAATACCCCTTTGACAGTAAAAATGTGCACTAATAAAACTTTTCTTGGGTGTTTTTCTAATTTTAGAGACCCATAAGGTGATAAAATATGCATTTACTGGCAAAAAATTCAGGTTAATTTAAAAAATTTTCTTCAAAAGTGTATAAACATTTAGATAGATGCAGAATCTGTGAATCGATTCATAACGCAGACCCCAAAACAAAGAAACACAGAAAAATTTTAAGGGCACTTAAAAAGAGAAAAAATAGTGTTTTAGAAGTTAAAGAGGGAAAGGATTATAAATCTAGTGTATTTTAATAAGAAAGTAAGGGTTTTTCTTGTAATCATATGAGTTAAATGTTATTTTTGTCGTTTTCTCAAAATGAGTTTTTTCACATTTTTTCTTACCGCAAAACACAATATCTCAAAAAATTATGCTTGAATGAAATAAAAATTTTATATGTATGTTTTTTAAATACTTATACAGGGAATAGACCTTTCTTAAGAGTTTGTGTTGAGTAGAAATTTTTTTATATAGCAATAAAATGAAAATTACAATAGCTTTTAAAGAAAATGTCAACGTATAGAAGCTCGAAACACAATAACTTCCCATGTAATAGTTATATTACCAAAATAAGAGTCTATTCCCTAGATAAAGTTATATGCTATATTATTCAATTTACAAAATGTCAATATATTTATTTTATTTTCAGTTATCATGTTTTGCGTAAAGTCTTATTTTTGCTTATTTTTTTTTATAAAATACCCCTTTGACACTAAAAATGTATACTAACAAAACTTTTCTTGGGTATTTTTCTAATTTTAGAGACCCATAAGGTCATAAAATATGCATTTACAGGCAAAATTCAGGTTAATTCAAAAAATTTTCTTCGAAGGTGTTCTGTTACCTTAAGATAATGTTTGAGTCTAGTTCTTACGTCAACCCTACACCTCTAGCTCACGCTGATACTTCGAGGGATGTACTTCCAAGGAGAGGTACATCACAAGTTTTGGAAGCAATAAAGAAATTTAGCGTTGGATTAGTGTCAATTTCTATTGCAAATAAAATAGTTTTGGCGCCCCCTCAAATTTGTTTAGCTAATTACTTACTGCCTCAAGTAGAAACTTAAATGTGTTACATCTTTCAACCCAGTGCATTTGATTCTCAGCAGTGACGGGTTACTCATTAGGCGGAGTAGGTGATTGCATAAGGGTTCCGCGCTTTTTAGGGGTCTACAAGAGCGTGTTCTGTTTTCTGTTAGTGCTCCAGAAACATCCGGGAAATACACGGAATATAGACGCGTGCACATAAGAAAATGACATTACGATGACGGTGATGCAAAAAAAGGTTGTGCTCCAGGGAAATAAAAAATTCAAAATTGAAACTTATCTACCTATGTTAGACAATTTATTTGAAGAACTTTCCCGTCATTTGGAAACATATAGTAAAATATCCTTTCTATTTAGGTTCTTCGTTGATTTTTCTCTAAGGAAAGATTCAGAGGTTAAAAAAAACTGCCCAGATATTTAGAGAGCATTAACCTGAGGACACATCGAATTCGAACTCGCAGATAAAATTATTCATTTTAAGCATTTCATATTACAAAAAAAGATTTTAAAAATGAAGGAATGGTACCAGCATCGTGATCATACGAACTTATTTTCAAAAAATTGCTGCAATCAACGTTTCCCAAAGTTATGACAGCAATAAAAATATACAGGTAATCTTATGATAGCAAATGCTTCTGGTGAAGGAAGCTTTTCAAAATAAAAGATACTAAAAAATTGTTATCTATCGTCAGCAACACAAGAAAGACTGAATTCACTTGCTATTATGGCCATTGACGTCTTGTGGAACCAAGCTGTTCTAAAAGAATTCAAGACCAAAAAATTGAGAAAACCAAATATTTAGTTATGTTTTATTGCAAAAATTAGTTTTTTTAGTACAGATTCTAATAAAAAACTATTTTTTATTTAGATTTTTTTAAAATTTCCTCGATAATTTGTTAATTTATATGTGCAATGGAATATATTCCTAAGATGTTGCGAGATAAAATTATTAGGCTACCGGGGCCCGAGAATTCGACTGCCTAGGGGCCTCCATGTTGTTTAATCCAATTCTTAGTTGATTCTCAGTCTCTTAGAAATCGGGGGGGGGGGGATAAACTCTAGCTTTTCTTTTTGTGTGAGTGTATGTGTGGAATGTTTACAATATAATATGAACTTTAAAGCAGGGATAAAACCAACCTTTAGGACATTAAAGGGGCTAAGAAGAAAAGGACATTTCTCCTTGTAATAACTATTATTTAAGAGGAGAAAAACCCCTTTAGGTCGTCATCGTGGGGTGTGGCCAGCCTTCTAGTCCCACCTGCTTCAAAATTACTTTTATAAAAAAGAAAACATCAATATGGATCGATACAAATATATTTATTTAAAAAATGAAAATGACAGTACCTAAAAATAATCAAATGCAATGCGATGCATGAATCTGGGGACATCTGCAAATTTCCACTACATTAGGGTGAATAAATTATACAACTCCTTGGACTTTTTTTTTTTTGGTAAATATCTGAGACTCTCATATTTCTTTGTTTTAATATGAAAATCTTTTTCTTTCAACCTCCGATCGAGCTGTTAAACATTAAAACAAGTAGTAGCAGGTAAAGATGCACCATGGGTGGTGGTTGTACATCTGTCTCTAACCACAGCCCCTGCAAATACCGAAGCCGGTTCGCCAATTTTAGCTGAGCTGTAGTCACGGCATTCAAATGAAAATACTGATTTGTGGAATAATACTTATTCATCACAATGCTGTTGGAACCCAACAGCTTCTAGAGTAGTTTAAATAGAATGTGTTTGATCACCCGACGTTTAGCCCTAACTTAGCACCGAGTGACTTTAATCTCTTTATGGAATGGGAGAACTGGCTAGGAAAACAAAACTTCTAGACCTACGAGGATCTTAAAACAAAGTTCACATCATTGATCACATTCTTCAAAGAGAGCATCAAAAAGCTTGACCATCAATTAGAGAAGTATGTGAATCTACATCATGATTATGACAAAAATCACACACAACAATGTTTGTTCATGACTTTCGATAATGAATTCAACTTTTACTTTACTTTAGTCTGTTTATAGGGTCCACGGAGATTGAGTGAGAGCTATATGAACATAATACTACAAAGCTACACACGAGGGCTAGAGACGGCAGGTCTCGTAATTTTGACCCATGGTCAAGTGATGTTAGTTATACCTGATCTGGCACCTCCATCTCCTAACTTCAACACTTTGTCAACGTGAGAAATCCTTGACAAATTTAACGTGAAATGGCTCCCTCTACATGGCGGATTTTCAGCGGCACCAGGCTCGAACTTATGACACGCCACATTTTTTTCCCGGGTAAATTTTTCATAAATTCATTTTTAAGAGTACAATACCAAATATGTTATGAAAAGGTTTAACTATTTGGGTTAAATCCTCACAGAATTTTTTTTTAACTTTGTAATTAATTGTCTTTTCCTTATGTAACAATTTGAATTGATTTGTTTTCTTCGGAACTTTTGAAGTGCAGTGAAATCCGCGGTTTTTTGCGCACATTTAACTTAAAAAATAAAATCGAAATTTACGGGCGTGCGTTATACGCCGGATATAAAAATGAGATCTTTAAAAGTAAAAAAAAAATGAGCGTAGAGTAAAATTAGACTTCTATGTTTATCGAAATACTGTTTCTTTGAACAAAATAACATTCCTTATGAACTTAGTTGTATTTCAAGAAGTACACTATTTTTTACTAAAAAGCTTGGAATAATACCTCGAATAAATGACTGCAAAACGTATGAGCATGGCGCACGTGCCTTTCAGGTTTCTTCGTAAAAAAATGATGCTCGTTCTACGGCGAATATACCTAAACATTAAAAATGGCAGCTTGAGAGAGAGAAAGTATAGGTGCACGTTGTGCGCCGGATTTTACGGCAGTTTCACGAAACAAAAATGTACCGTAGACCATGGATTGGATCCATAAATTACGATCTACGGATTTAACCTCTTAAAAGAAAAACTTTTAACTTATCAGTGTGTTTAAAGCGAATAATAACAATTAATTCTAATTTTTGGCCCATCTAATAGATTTTTGAAATCAGATCTTGAATATTTTGTAGTAAATTGTGGAAACAGGCATAATATTCAAAATTATTAAATTTTTACTGATATCTTACAAGTTTCGAGCACCTTAATTTTCTCATTTGTAGCTTCAAAATTAAAGAAGTTTAACTATCCTTGACTCAATGAGTGAACTAAAGAGAGAGAATGAATGACCTTCAAGTCGACCTTTAAAAAGTCTGATGACAGAATTAACTACGAATGACTATCGTAATTACTTTCGGATGTTATCGTACGAGTGACAACGTGATGGTCTGCTTCCAGAAAATTATTAAATATTGTCTTAACTATGATTAAGTCTTTAAATTGAGACATCACGCCTCTGAGCAAATAATTGACCATCTTTATTACTAGACAAGATCAAGGCTATCATATTAGAAAACTACTTCACAGGGCCGATCCTAGCAGATGTGCAGCGCGTGCACTGCACGAGGGTGGCCAAAAACAAGGGGCGGCCGCATATAGTTCTATCAATCAAGCAAAATTTTGTGCAATTTCTCAAAATAAATCTTATGATAAGTTCAATAAGTATGCTGAATTTTAAATAGTTATTGAAAAATCAAAATAAATCTCGATTTCCCGATAGCATAACATAGTTTAAGAAAAACAGAATGTTAATGCACAGTGTGTTGGCTCACACAAATTATCCATTAATGTCTACTTTTTACGTTCATCCTTCATTTGATAGCTAAGTTCGTGACAGAGTTGGCTATACCTCAATCTAATATATATTATAAATGCGAAAGTTTGTGAGTATCTTTGTGGGTCTTTCACGCAAACACAACTGAATGGATTTTAATGAAACTTTACAGTAATATAGCTTATAAATCAGAATAAAATATAGGCTAAAATTTATAAAGATATTGTGAGAAGTTTTCAAAATATAACGACAATTGTCAAGAAAGGAAAAAATTCTGCCATTTGCAAAAAATCCCGTGACAGCATTCATCTATCTTTTTTTATCCCTTCTGTTTTGTCTACGCCAAGCCTCAGTGCGCGCTCCGCTTTTAATTTATTCCTCGATCTGTGTAATCACTACTTTTTTTATTTCATAATAAAACTAGATTTCGAAGGGAGAGTTGGTGGCAAGATTTCAACATAAAATAAATACAACAAAAAGTAATATTAATGTATTACACTTCCTGATATAAATTATTTACACTATTTTAAGCGTTCATTACACAAAACTATGAAATTAAAATAAAATATCAAAATGTTTTTATCATTTTTGTTTTTTTTTCTTTTTTGAATGTTTTTTTTTTTTCAGTACATGTAAATATATATCTACACTTCCCCCATACTTTTTTATAACTTATATATGTGGGAAACAACAAGGGGTCCAAGACTTTTTGTCTTTCTTATGGTTTATTTAACATTAAACAAAAAAATTAATTAAAAAAGATAGATTTTTAACAGATAAGTTTGACGATGATATGCAGAAGGTAACGCCTGCTCGCGCACCTCTCGCGTTCCTCTCTTCTGTTTTTCTTAAAAGTTCACAGGTTTCAGTTCTCATTAGCTGCGCCTGCGCGCGAAGACTGTGTTTTGCTTTTGGCTGCATGCCACAACGGCTATCCTGACTGTACGCTGTCCGCAGCGGTACGTATTCCTTTTTTCCTTTCCATGGATACCAGAGGAGAATCTGAAACATACAAAAAAAAAAAAGACGGAACAGACAAGGACTATACGACAAATACACAAAGGTTTAAAATATCATAATTCTGCTGAACTGAACAGTTTCTCCATCATGTGAAGGCACCTCTTCGACATCCGGAAGGTTCCACAGGAAAACATTGTTTCACAGGCATAAGAACGTCTTTTTTTAACAAGTTGATCTTTGGTTGAACGCATCGATATTTTCCTCTGTAGAGTTCTGGACGTCTGTTCAAAACGATTTCCCTTTTTCCTTCGTTTCCACTGCCAGGGCTGGAAGATCCTTTGGAGCAACACAAACCGACGATATTTACTATTCATAGGTGAAGGGTTATCAGAACAAGATAAACGTCTGGTTCTCTGACACACAGGAATATCATTTTTCAATTTAATACACATTTTTAACTTAGTACTCTTAATGTGATTGCATTTATAATTCTTAACTAGAGAACTCAAATCATTTCTAGTATTAAAGTTTTTAACATGTGGCAAATCATAACTAGAGTTTTTTTCACACTTGAAACAGAAACGTTTGAATTAAAATGAACACCCAAAAAGAGGATCCACTTTCACTTAATAAAACATCGCTCTTTGCGTGGCCTAGTTTTTATTTCAGAATATACACTGGGATGTATAATAAATTCTTCGGTCAAGGTCGGTGATATTGCCGTTCAAACACTTAAGCTGGGCGAGTGTTGATTAAGAGAAAGATTTATCGGTTTAACTTCTACCATTCGCTGTTCGCCAAAACATGAACTTAATGTTATTATTTCTTCGGAAGGTGTTTGCACTCTAATTAGTGAGGAATTTAAAACTGGGATCTGGCAACCTGAATCAATCAAGGCTGTTACGGGCTGATTTTCCACAAAAATGTGTACATATTGAAGATTTGCGAATTCATCGCTATATTGTTTTTCGCTCTCGACTTTCAAAGTATATTCACATTTATTCTATTATGGATGTGGCTGTTAGATTCTTTAGGTTTAAAACGCTTCTCACAGTCTCTTGCGTAATGAGATGAATCACCGCATATATAGCAATTTTTTATTTTCTCTTTCAAGATATTGGGGATAGTTTTCTTTAATCTTTGGTTTAAAGTTTTGTGATCTATTTTTAAAGGGGTCTTGGGTATATCCATAAGTAATAGGAATTTCTTTATGTGATCCGCTTCTAGATGAAATATAAATATCACTCTTTAGCTAAATCAATAGGCTAAACCAATCTTCTGCTTCTCGAATGCCAATATGAGTTGCAGTTTCCTTATTTAAAGTTTCGAACTGTTTCTCTTCGACTTTAGCTGCAGGATTTAAACTTAATGCTTTATTTTTAGCCGTTTGAAGTTCGACTTCTTTTTCTAACTTTGCTAATTGTAGTTTCACGAGCTCAATTTTCTGTTTTTCTAAAGTTACCTCTCTTTCGTTTCGCGATACTCTCATCTATACAGTTTTGAATTAAAGTTTTAACGAAATCTGGATCACTTTCAAATGTACTACTGTTCTCAATTTTAGTCTTTAGTTTAACTATAGTGTCCGTACTCTCCACAGTACCGTCTAGATTCTCAACAACTCTTATGAGATCCTCTTTAAGAGCGTTTTTATACATTTTAGAAAAATATGGAAAGATCCTGCCTTTTTTTTTTTTTTCTGGCTCCTTGTTGCTCGCACGTACGATGTATCCAATGAAGAAAAACGTTGTGAATCCACTGATTTCACCTCTTCGCAGGTAATATAGTTGAAATTGTTCGAATTGACACCTCTTCGCAGGTGTTTGTGAAATTGTAGTTCCGGCCTCTACACAGGCGGAATTTTCGACGATGGGTTCCAACCTCTACACAGGCGGAATATTTATGCTGAGTTCAAACCTCTACACAGGTTGAACGAAGTTTTCGAAAAATGGCGGCGCGTCTCCTCCACGGACGGCTTTTGTTCACGTTCCAAACTTTGATCAAAATCGAAATCTTTTTTCAATCCCGGCCTCTACACAGGCGGAGTATTCATGCTGAGTTAAAACCTCTACACAGGTTGAACGAAGTTTCCGAAAAATGGCGGAGCGTCTCCTTCACGGACGCTTTTGTTCATTGTCCAGACTTTGGTTCAAAATCGAAATTTTTCGATCCCGGCCGAGCCCCCCATAATTTGTGGGAGACAACAAGGGGTCCAAGACTTTTTTGTCTTTCTTATGGTTTATTTAACATTAAACAAAAAATTAATTAAAAATAGATTTTTAACAGATAAGTTTGACGATGATATGCAGAAGGTAACGCCTGCTCGCGCACCTCTCGCGTTCTCTCTTCTGTTTTTCTTAAAAGTTCACAGGTTTCAGTTCTCATTAGCTGCGCCTGCGCGCGAAGACTGTGTTTTGCTTTTGGCTGCATGCCACATATATATATATATATATATATATATATATATATATATATATATTATAAATGCGAAAGTTTGTGAGTATCTGTGTGGGTCTTTCACGCAAAAACAACTGAATGGATTTTAATGAAACTTTACAGTAATATAGCTTATACATCAGAATAGCACATAGGCTATAATTTATAGCATAGACTATAATTTATAAAGATATTGTATGAAGTGTCAAAATATAACGATATTTGTCAAGTAAGTAGGAAAAAATTCTGCCATCTACATCAATTCTGGCGTGCGCTGCAAAAAAGCTCACCACACAGCATATATCTATCTTTTGTTTGTGAAAAACTCTTTTTGTATTGGCTACACAAGGTGCTCGCTTCTAATTAATTCCTGTGATCAGAATAATGTCTATTTTTTTTATTTCAGAATAAAACTAAGTTTTGAAGGGAGAGGTTGTTATAAATCTCTCTTTAATTTAATGTTTTTTTTATGATTTTATTATGCACATTTGGTAGTAAGAAATTGATCTTTTTCGAAAATAAATGCTTTTATCGCTTCTGGTACTTAAAGTAAATAAACTTTCCCTTACACACTATATCATTTGGACAAATTTTCGCAATTTGTTTGTGGTTAGTAGTTAATTATAACGCTATAATTTTAATTGAATAGGCAGATATTGCGTTTTTAAGCATAAAAATAATTATAACTGCTGTATTGTATTTTTTGGAGTGCGCAATTGATTGATTGATTGAATATTAACGTCGCACTGTTCAGCTACACGAGGGCTTTTGGCAACGGATCACGTAATTTTGAACCATGGTCAAGTGACGTGGACGACACCTGAGCTGGCACCCCCTTCTCCTAACTACCACACTACACCAACTTAGAAGGAATATTCTACAAATACTTAGCAGGAATATTCTTTGAAATCCACTTTTCAAGATATATGAGAGCACGGGTTCTATAATGAGTATTTCAGCGGGGAAGGCGAATAGTTTTGTAGTAGATACTTTTTATAAATCTCTCTTTATTTTAATGTTTTTTTATGATTTTATTATGCACATTTTGTAGTAAAATTTATCTTTTTTCCAAATAAATGCTTTTATCAGTTCTGATACTTAAAGTAAATAAACTTTCTCTTTCACACTGCATCATTTGGACAAATTTTCAAAATTTGTTTGTGATTAGTAGTTAATTATAACGCTATAATTTTTATTGAATAGGCAGATTTAATTATTTTTATACTTAAAAACGCAAGAACTACTGCACTGTATTTTTGGAGTGTGAGAGTGATTGTGAATATTAATGTCGCACTGTTCTGCTACACGAGGGCTTTTGGCAACCGATCACGTAATTTTGAACCATGGTCAAGAATGACGTGGACGACACCTGAGCTGGCACCCTCTTCTCCTAACTACCACACCACACCAACTTAGAAGGAATATCCTACCAATACTTAGCAGGAATATTCTTTGAAATCCACTCTTCAAGATATATGGCAGCACGGGTTCCATGATGAGTATTTTAGCGGAAAAAATAGTTTGTCAAAATTTAAGTGTCTTATGTTTTTGTATGTTAATGAAGACCTTAGAAGATGATTTGACTACTTATTTTAAGAGAACGGTATATATAATTAATTTTACAGTGGAATATCTTTAATTAATTTATTAGCTCTAACGAATTAAATTTTCCAAAGTGGAGTATTTTGTTTATGCATATCCCTTAATTTTCAATGTAGTGATCCAAAAAAAATTATTGTATGGAAAAAACTGCAGTAAATCATAATGCGGTTGGATAAAGTATTTAAGTGCATTTCTCCCCTACACGGCGGGTCTTAAAAGCTCTAATAAAGCTCGAGTTATGAAAGTAGCTAGGCATTTGCCAACTTGACTCTATCGTTAACATTTCGCTATGTTTTTAATTGAATCGTCATTATAATTTAAGAAACGGCGTTGCTTGCGAATATTACAATTTTAACATAAAATAAATACTACAGAAAGTAATACTAATGTATTATACTTTCAGATAAAAATTATTTACACTATTTTAAGCGTTCATTACACAAAACGTTTAACAATGTGTTACTTTTGCTAAACAGAGATAAGCTTAAGAAGGTATTTTCAAAAATCGACCCTCAAGAGTGTTACGGGGAGTTATAAATAAAAAAAAAATCCTTTTATCAGCTATTAGATCTACATACTTAAAATTTAACAAAGGTGTTTTATTTCTCTCTTTTTTTGTTTGTTTAGCTGAGCTACGCAAAAAGCTTTTTTTGTTTAATTTGCAATTCACGTAAAATTAACTCATTAAAAACTTCTTTAACCTTCAATCTGTGTTGTTTAATTTTTCAGTTCACCCGTGCGAAGAACGGGTATACCAGTACATATGTTTAATCAAACATTCAGAAAAAAAATCATTTCAATAGCAATCTGTAAGATTTTTTAATTCATCATTTATAAATAATGGGGGAGGATAGTTCTACCCTCAGAAAAGCCACTGTAATGCCGGGCTCTAGAGAGATAAAAGAAATGTGTCTGACAATGGAAAGCTATGGAAGAAATTTCGAAAAAGGGAATTCTGATGACGTTAATATAGAAATCATGCACACACAAGAGGAAGTGCTAACAGCTAGAGGAGAAGGGGAATTTCCATGACAATATGTTATACATTCAAAAATGTCCGTGCAAAGCAGGGGGTAATTGAACAGGAAAGAAGCTAAAAAAATTTTGAAAAAGGGAATTTTAATGACATTATTATAGCAATCACTCGCATGGTACGCGCACGTACCCGCACAAAAGTGCTGGCGTCATGAAGGAAAGAGGAAATTAAGTTACACACTCGGTAAAAGCCCAGGCGTAAGCGGAGGGGAAAGAAACAAACAAGTGAAAGTAGTTTCGAAAAAGAATAATGGAAGTGCTGATTTTGTGAAGGGAAAGGAAAATTTATAAAAGTAGAGAAAGCCCGTGCAACGCCGGGCCATGCAGCTAGTCTAATATATATTATAAATGTGAAAGTTTGTGAGTATCTTTGTGGGTCTTTCACGCAAAAACAACTGAATGGATTTTAATGAAACTTTACAGTAATATAGCTTATACATCAGAATAACACATAGGATAAAATTTATAAAGATGTCGACCAAAACTTGACTGGAATTGTACGAGGAAAAGCATTTTTACATGTTTTGCGCAGACGTCCGATAGGTTACCCAGACTCACGCAAACGTACCCGATAATACCAAATGTGATGGATATGATAGAGAGCAACATAGACTGGACTATTTTTCTAATGACATTTGTACTTTGAGAAATGGATGCTGAAGGAAATAAATCTTTAATTTAATATATCATTTTGCGATATGTTCCAATTTAAAAATTAGAGAAAGAAAAATAACATAATAATAAGTAAGTAATATACATTTTAAGTAAAAAAAATGTTTCTTAAAATATATACTACTTAAAAGTCACATATACAAAATTTAATATACTTATCGTATTAATTTGTACGGTTTATAATTAAGATCGTATTGTAACTTTAGTCTCTCTCTCAAAGTGCATTTTTATTGCAGTAAATACATTATTGTTGTACAGAGGGGGCGACAAAATTATGATTGAAAATTGGGTCGCCAGTATTGAAAGTTTGAGAAACATTGTGTTAACGCAAAGTTATTTCCAAGATCCAGATTTAGTTGCTACACGTTTGTTCAAATGAGGTTGTAAAAGCTTAGATTAAATTATTAGTTGAGTTAGGAGTATTAGGCAACAAATTTAATTATATGAATTGCCGCGAATATTGTATGATGAAAAACTACAACTTAATACTTTGAAAAACAATGACCAAGCTCCAATAAATTCAAGTTTTGGGGGGATTGCAGGAAAATTCTCCTTACTTCAACTTTTCTGTCTTTTTTTAAATTTATCTTTTAAAAATTTAGAGAGATACCTAGGCGCACATTTGTCCAAATGATTTAGTAGCATAATCTACAATTTCATACTTTCTGTTGTTACTTAATGTACAATATAAATGCACACAGAAAAAAAAGGTTGTTTAGGGGATTCTATTGAGGCATTAAAGGGTATATGGTACTTATATCCCCAAAAAAGAGTGCTTATTTGGGGATCTTCCCTCGGGTGTTAGCCGTAATTTTCATTAATGGTCCCCTCAGGAACAGTAATATGCTGCTAACGTGTGTATTTCCAGAAATATTCAAATTAATTCAATTCGTAGAAGTAAGCATCTTTTCGTTGAAAAAGATATCATTTAGAATATTGTTAGAAATTATTTCGACATGCAATTAGCTCAGGGGCGTAGCTATCACCGTATACGGGACCCCCAAACTACAGAGGCTTCAACATGTGTAACTACAGTCCTACTAACAAGGCTTCCATACCTAAAAAAGGGCCTCCAAGGAATTTTCATACAGGCTCCCCTCAGAGGTAGCTACGCCCCAATGAATTAGATATTAAATAAATTATTAATATTTTTGGTCTCATATTTTATCACTGGTATGTAAATATTTAAGAGGACATGTGTGTACATATATATAATCAATAATAAAAAACTAAATTGTGCCATAAATCTAATAAAGCAAATAAAAGACAGTATAGATTGAAATTAGATAGCCGCAGTAGTATAACAGAAAACTCTTATTCTTAGGAACTAAGATTGTAGGTCTATAAACACAGTTATAAGTCACAAGTCAACCTTACCCTGCATTTGTATATATATTTGATTTATATATCAACTATTCAAAGGATAAAGACTTCAGATTTACCAGAATTACTTCAAACTTCTGTTTATTTGTGTTTGACAAAATGGCGATGAACTATTTAAAAAGGAGCTGAGAATTAATTTATTTTTCTCATCAGATATGTTTTCAAATTTCAAAAATGAAACTGCGTCATGTTAAAGACTTAGTGTTGTTTAGCATCACTCATAAGTGAGTAAAATCGATTGGTTCTCTTCGTATAATAATTCCTCTTTTGTTTTAATTTCATTTAAAAAATGAAATGATGGTGTGAAGAAAACATTACATGAGAACGGTATGCTTGCTTTTTAGCCCTTTATAAAATCCTTATTTCTAGTACTGTTGTGTTAAAAAATTTCTGGGGCAGAGATTGATTTTTATAAAAAAAATTCTTTTAGCTTATTACCTTGTATTAATTCGATTTATAAAAGACCATTCTTTTACTACCGATCACTGGAAGCTATTCAAAGATAGGATATCTTTTGTTTTGCATTTCCCATTATTTCGCATTACATGATATTTATAAAACATAATTTTTAAATACTAAAATCTCCACAAAAGGCATTATAAATTAAACATATTTTGTTTTCAAAATTTTAAGAATTTATGTGTATTACTTTCCATGAAGTTTAGAAAAACAGGAGTCAACGCATAGAGGGACATTGTAAGCTGTACAAGCGTTCTCATGGGCTTTACTAGAGCACAAACGGTAACGACTACATATTTTTTGTAAAGATGGCCTATGGCAAGGATACTCAATCTTTTTTTCTGCTGGGCCGTATACATACGTCAGCCATTTCACGCGGACCGCAACAGGAGGATAAATGGGGGAAGGGGAGGAGGAATGCTTTAAGATCAAAATAACATTGGAAATTTAAAATGTGGAAAAATGGTCATGTTATTATAATTCCTGTTTTGCTTGTTTTTAAATTATTATTTTTTTATATTTTTTTATTTTTGTTACTAACACTATAAATTAGGAGCATTTAAAAAACACTCCTTCACAATGTATGCACCAGTAAACGGTTTCATATGATTACTAATAATATAACAAACTTCATGGGATGCCTTTCTTATCGCTGTGATATTACCACTGACAAAAACATTTTGTTGCTGTTGCAAGGATTATTACAAAAAAGCCTATTTATCACCTCTTGAAAGAGATCTTCGAGGACAAGTGTCATTGAATGATTTCTGTTTATTGGTATTTTTTAAATACAGCACTTTTGTGACAAATCGGACGATTACTGATCCTTGTTTGTTTTTCACTACAAAATAGCCAACTTCCAAATCGTCTAGAAACGATACATTTTCTTCGAATATTTTTCACTTGTAAGATATTAAAGAAAGTTAAAAATTAATTCCACTCACTGTTCATTCCACTGTTGTGTTTTTACTAACCGTAACTGTGCGAAGTAGAAAAATCATATTAATTCGTACTTGACAACAAAAAGCAAAATTGATAAATTATAAATTATATTTCTTGACAAAGAATTTCCCACCAAATTTTTTGTACAATTTTCTTGAATAAGTGAATTTCTCAAACAATGGGCCATGGCCGGGCCGCTTAAAAAGGCTCGGTGGGCCACATGCGGCCCGCGGGACGCTGGCTGAGTATCGCTGACCTGTGGTCACCTACTTAGACTATCCTACGTCATCAGGAATAGTTTTCTGGCTGCTCAGGAAATTAACAGGACGTCCTTTGTGAATGAGACTTGAAAATCAAGATATCAGTTATCGTGCTAATCGAACACAAATCATTGGGTGAAAATTAGGAGTTTCGATATCCCGGGAAATTCCGTGAATGTAATTGTCGTTCCCGGAAATACATCAAAATTTCACAAAAATTTAAAAACAAGTTATTTTCAAATAAAATTAATAATAATTATATAAAATAAGGATACATATATATTCCAAAATTAATACTTATTTATATAATGAGCTAAAAATATAAAAAAATGTATAGTAAATTGTTTATTCATTTTTAAAATAGGATTTCAGAAAGCATAAGCAATTTTTATGCTTTATCACTCAGCCTAGTTCTAAGCTTTTTTACGAACAATCGGGCAGCAGAAAATGTTCTCTCGGCTTCAACTGACGTTGGAGGAATTATTTTTAAAGCCTCACATAGATATATAGTGTTTGGTGATGGATTTTCAATGTTGAACAACTACATCTCTTGTTTCATGATTTTGTTGAAACTAGTACTTTTCTTGGTTGAACAATATAAAACTTCCGTTTCAGAGTAAATTGCTTTCTCTAATTTTTCGTCCAACATTAGAAGATTTTCTTTCAAAATCTCCATGCTCTCTTCTTCTGAGTGCGAAAAGTTAGATATTGATTCCTCTTCTTCGCAGAAAAGCCTTGTCCCTATCATTTCGGCTTGTCTAATCGCAATCGCGAAATATCAACAGTAACTGCAGCTGCTTCGTATTTTCTCCCAAAATTCAGGTATTGCATTAATCCTATTAAATTAAAGTTGCGTCTCTCATTAATTTTTTTTAATTAGAGAATATTTCATATTTTTCGCAAATTCTGAATTTTGTTCGTTCAATTCTCCAATAACGAAAGAAAATGCACCTTCTAAAGTTAGAAAAGTTCCATTTCGACTGTATAATTTTTCTAAGCCAATTTTTACTGGCTTTAAGCCTGCTACAATTGTAGTCACATTTTCAAACTCTACATTGGCCATCAATTGTTATTTAATATCAATTAATGCTTTTAAAAAATTGCTAACTTTACTTCTAAAAATCTTTCAAACATTGCCAACAAACTATTCCAGCGAGTTTTGATCTCGGCAATTCCCGGTAAATCCCGGGAATAGAAAAAGTACAGAAATCTTATGATTTTGATTCCCCGGAAAGAAACCCTAGTGAAAATAGCTTCTCATCGACGTTAAAAATTAATGTAGTTGGTGGTAAGCATATTTACCACGGCCCTATGAAGGGTTAAAAAATGAAAACTAAACATCAACCCCCCTCCCCCAAAGGACATCTTCAGGAAACATCTTCGATATCCCTTTTCACCGTTAGAGGAGTTGTCTCGTGTCCTCGTTCATTTGTTGTGTTGATCCGTCGTACTAGTAACTTCATTTCTTGTAGGTCGAAAATGTCAAAACGTAAGAGTTTGAGCATCAAAGCAAAAAAATTAATTCCGCAGGAAGTGAATAAAAGCGTCAAGAAATTTTCCTTGCAGTTTTTCTTTCTTTCTTTTTTTTGATATTTAAGACATAAAATAAGTATATATTAATTTACAAAAAGGTGTGAATAATTACTTTTTTTATTATACAGCGTTTATGAATTTAAGATTCGTTTTATGTGGTTTATAAAAAAAATTGAAAGATGAACCTCTATATAACGAATTTTCCATATAGCGAGCTTTTTAGGGAATTTAGCGACTTCGTTACATAGACGTCCGACTGCATGTCACAACCACAATACAGAAAAAAATAAAGAAAACTTTATAAGTTTGTCCACTATACACATTGAATTCTCAGATTGCTAAGTAAAACATATACAAATTCCCCTTCGTGTTTATAAATCACCAAGAAGTAGCTTTCCATTTCGCAACAAAGAACAATTACACTAAATAGAATTATTCCTCTTTTAACTTGATGAGAACGGAAGCAAATTGCGTCTCTTTCCACGAATTAATGACCAGGGGACCCCAAGAATTCATTTAGTTTATTTTTCAACGCGAAATAAACCCAATTATTAATCTCTCCCCCGTTCACTAGCGTTGACGTCCCAGCTCATGAAGAATTGAAAATCAATTGGGTCCGTCCACTGCGAGCCATCGCCCAGACAATGAGGACGTTGGATTCGTTCTGGAATATTTCATTTCGTTTATAAACAGAGGAACTCCGCGGGGAGAGTTGAGTGGTAAATAATAAAAAAAGGATGAAAGATCCCCTAAATGATGGAACAATTGTTCGTCTAGATGGTTCCCGGTTAATATATAAACTTGATAAAAATGCAATTAAGTCGAGGGGTAGAGTTCTTTTTGCAATGTATGGACTGTTTATTAAGTTATGCCGTCGTGAAAATGAGCGTAGTTGGGTTGGGAAATGATGGTGGTTGCTGATGGGTTTAAACTTTTTGTGTGGTGGAGTATGTAGGTCAGTGATGTTATGTTTGTTAATTATTTGAAAGGTTATGTTATTATTAAATAATAAAAAAGGAGGCTAAATTGTTAGGAATGGTTAAATTATAAACATAAATACAATTGTTGCATAAGTCCCCCACCCGATAAAAGTAATTTTAATTAAATATGTTTTTTTTTGTAAATACACTCATTATACATTTCTTTTGTAATTGTAGATTCAGGTTGTGTTTATAGGAATTATACTGTAAAATTATTTACGAATTTGGGTACTTACCCGTTTACCCGGCGCAAATCTCTCCAAGTTGGCGTTGTTAGCGATAACACACAATATATATACATAAAAATATAAGAAAAATTAGTTTTCATTGGATTTTCCTTCATTTTAATATATTATTAAAAAGACGTTACTGTCAAAGAAAGACCACGACTTATTTTGTAAATGTCGTGATAAAAGGTTACCAGAGCGGGAATATTCCGTTTGGCGACAGTTGTATCATTTTTGGCGACTTTATCGCTTGCATCGGTGAAATAGAAAAGTACCCGAATTTGTTTTGTATCGATGCTATCCCCAGTTTTTAACTCATCATCGATGTCCATTGCGTATGTGCTACGATTATTTAACATTTGGGATAATGTTTTAGTAAGTACACCGTTTTTAATTTTCGAATCTTCTGCGTGCGTGTAATTTTAACTGCATAAATCATTTTCCAATTATGAAGACGGTTGTTTTCCCTCGTAATACAAGATCCCATTACATAAGTAAATGAAAGAGTGCTTATCAACCAGTGGTGTAGCGTAAGGGGTACCAAGGGGGCCATAGACCCGGGCGGCATACGAAAAGGGGCGGCAAGCAGCGCGATACTTAAATTCAAAAAACATTTCAAACTCTAAATCGCACTCGCGCTACGAAACTGACGGGAACGAGTGAAAGCTTTAATACACGCACAGATGCAAGAAGTTTATTAGTCGCTATGCAATCGCATTCGTTTTTATGCTACTTAGGTTTCTGGAAACCGGTAATGTGGGAAGTCCATGATGCTCAAAATTATTTGCAAACAGAGAGACTAAATATCCATCAATGTGCTAAAAAAAATACGTGATTTACAGACCGTATCAGAAACAAAACGAGAGGAATTCATTGATGATGCTTTAATATATGCTAAAAGTTTATGTGAAGAGCTTGAAATTTCTTCTGAACCCCCAAGACGAATCAGGAGGAAGCACTTATTTGGCGACGGAAGTATATATGATCAGTTATCGTACAAAGATGACTTGAGGCGAACAATGTTCTCTTCAATAGACAGAGTAACTGCTGAAATTCGAGAATGATTCCAACAGATACAGAATCTAGCGCAGAAATATGCTTTTTTAAGGCCTGAAGTGATATTGAGCATGGGCGAACTTAACTTAGATCAAGCTCCTCAAGATTATAATAAAGAATATATACGCGTACGTCTACAAGCTTTCGTAGATGCAACGGACCCAGGCTGGGAAAAAGAACTCATTAGGTCCGGCTCTCTGGGTTTATTAAAAAATATTATTGAGCCCAAACTTGAAGATGGCTTACCAAACATTGTTCTAATGCTGAGAATTCTTTTAGCATCTACCATCAGTAATGCCAGCTGCGAGAGAAGCTTCTCTCTCTCTATATATATAAGTTAAAACTAATCATAAATTATCTCAGATCGACTATGTCCACGTTAAGGCTAACAAATCTAGCTATTCTGGCAATTGAACATGACATACATATTGATATTCACAATTGTATAAAAGATTTTGCTATGAAAAAAACACGAAAAGTACATTTTCATCAGTAAAAAAAAATTTTAAGTTGCTTTTTTTTACTATTACTAATTTTCTTGACTAATAATTAAAATAGAGAGGCGGCAAATATCCGGTCGGCTCCAAGTGGCGAAAGCCCACGCTACGCCACTGTTATCAACGTCTCACTATAACGCAAAATAGGGCTATTGGCAACAGACCTCATAATTTTAAACCAAAGTCAAGAGAGGAGGACGGCACCTCCCCTCTCCAAACTACCACACCACGACAACAGCAAGGCATTTAAACCTGAACATTTTAAACGTTCATCGATCACCTCTGCAAGACGGGTCTTTAGCGGTACTAGGCTCGAACTCATGACACGCCGCATCCACGAGACCGTTACCTTGACCACTAAGCTACCGCAGCCACCACATATAAGAGGAAACACAACAAACATGAGAGAGGTCCAAAAGCATAAAAGAAAAAAAAGCTTATGAACCCATGATTTACACTGATAGAATTACGTTATATGATATGGAAAATTTTATTAATCAGAACTCCTTCCCAAACGTAATCTGTTTGAATTATAATTTTTTACTAACATTAATCAAGGGTATGTCAGAGTGTTGTCAGCAATTAAAGCAAAATGTGATTTGTTCCTTATATAAGCCCATAAAAAATTTCTCAAATTAAACGCATGATTACAGTCTTACTCATTTTTAAAAAAATCAAACAATATTAAAATTTTATAAGGGTTGATACTATGTTACATTTGAGACAAAGAAATTTGACCCAAAAAAATTGGGTCTAGAAGCGCATACATATTTTTTAAGGTATCCGACTACGTTTGGAACCGTGATTTTCAAAAGCGCATAAATGGACAATTTTCATGATATTTAGTGTCACTTAGATTAGAATATATGCATAAAGTTGTTTTAAGGACATTTTGACAAAAAAAATTATTTAAATACAGTATTTTGGCAAAAAATTAACTTAGAATAATCTTTTTTCCGAATGTTCTCCTTTTGTGAAAAATGCTTCTGTTAGAATAATATTTTGCCTGTATATAGCTCAGACCTCTCTACAGAGGCTCAACTAGAATTTGCGAAATATATAACTTAGAAGTGGGTTTATCCATGTTTTACAACAACAGAGGGGAGACATTTTAAGAAAAAAAAACGCGAATAATTATTTCAATGGGAGGTAACTCTTAAAATAATGTGAGTTTTCAAACATTCATAGTTGAGCCTCTGTAGAGAGGTCTGAGCTATATACAGGCAAAATATTATTATAATAGAAGCATTCTTCACAAAAGGAGAACATTTTGAAAAAAGGTTAATCTAACTTATTTTTTTGCCAAAATATTATATTCAAATAAATTTTTTTTGTCAAAATGTCCTTCAAACAATTTTATGCATGTATTCTAATCTGAGTGACACTAAATATCATGAAAAGTATCCATTTATGCGATTTTTTAAAATCACGGTTCCTAACGTAGTCGGATACCTTAATCGAATATCCTTCAGTAAAAATTAATTTTTAGAATAAATTGATGAAGAATCCAAAGTACACTAAAATCATAAAACGAACACACTAGTTTTTTTATTGCTGCATGGAAAATGTTCATGACGTGAATGGCGTGATTTTCCCAATAGCCAATAGGAATGGTTCCGTATTTCATAATTTTTCTGATTTCATCTACAGAAGATAGATATTTACGACAATATTTTCCTTTTTAAGTCGAAAATTTTTGAAAGAAATAAAAGAAAGAGATGGAAAGATAAATTTAAATAATGAACCAAATGGTTTATTTTAATGATTTTTTTTTTTGGTTTCTCTATAAAGGTTTTGAAATACTTCAATACAATACATTAATTCACGTTGAATGCCAAACAGTCATTTATCACTTAATTTCTGCATCTAATTTGGGTTTAGGATTTTTTAATTTTAATGAAGTGCAGACAAAAATATTATAATAGTTAATAACTTTAAGGTTTACGTCTACCCACTGCAGCTAAAATCAAGAAAGTAAGTATAGTAAGTCTTAGGGAATCACTAATTATTGTATAAAATCCAAACAACAATATGCGTTTCAATAAAACAAGAAACGTGCAAAAGAGAGAAAAAAGAATAGAAGGATTCGCATTTAATTGTATTTTTTATCCCCGGATTTGCCCCCAACCATTAAAGGCCGCGATGACCTAGTGGTCATGGTCATGAACTTGTGGCCGGCGTGTCATAGTTCGTGCCCTTGTGCCACTAAAGACCCGCCGAGTAGATGGACTGATGCGCTTGAATCCATCCAGGCTCAGAGTCCTCCCGTGTGGTCCTTTAAAGACGGGAATGCCTATAAGAGTCGTCCTCGTCACTTAACCATGGCTCAAAATTACGAAGACTGTCACCAATAGCTCTCGTGCTGTTTTACAGTCGTGACATTGTCCCAAAACTTGCAAACGCATCATCCAAGCAGACATACAAGGGGGGGGGGAGGTGACGTTTGAGATGAATAACGGTAGCGTTATCTTGGTCTATTTAAATATTGAATTTATTTAACGTCACAGCTATTATTTACAGAATTATACATTGAAGTTATTAAACTTCTTAAAAGATTATTATAGTCCTAAAAAGTTATTTGTTGGAGGAGGAATTCCTTTAGCCGCCGCTCCGTGGTAAGTTTCGAGCATCATCTCTCGTCTGCCTCCTTCCGCCGGGTCAAAGCATCCCCCTTCGCTCTCTCTCCTTCTCTGCCCCCTTCGAGGGGTCAGCATCTGCCTCTCTCGGCGATCAGGGAGGCACCCTTGCACCTCTTGTTTCATCCGGACAGCGATGAGAAGGATCCCTAGTGATGTCGAAAGGTCCGCGGGCGATCCAGGCTGATACTACGCAATAATTCAAAGTTGCACCCTGTGTCCCTGCCCGGGTGTTGATTATTTCCACAAAGACACACAACACAGCTGTGAGACACTACGTTACAGGATGTGATAACTTCTGCCATGGGGTATCATCTCTTCAGCCACGTGACCTGGATTTGTAGGAATAAATGATTGACCCCCCCCTCACTCAAACTCTCCATAATACACTCAGGAACATTGAAAATAGCGATCCAAGAAGAAAGCATCGGATTTAAATGAAATTTAATACACATAATGACACAGATGAGAGATTCATTTGATCTCAAAAACAAGACAATTAAACGAACGCAGAGTGTGCAACGACACAAATACTGGGCAACTTCAATAGCGCGTTGGACCACTTCCAGCTGCAATACATGCCGCCACACGGTCCGGCATTGAGTTGATTAGATACCTTATGTTGTCCTGAGGCAGATGGGTCCACAAATCTTGAACAGTCATCTCTAAATCATGTACAGAGTGACACGATGGCATCTGCCGCCGTTTTAGCTTATCCCACACGTGCTCTACAGGGGACAAATCGGGGGAGCGGGCCGGCCATGCAAGAGTCTGAAAATGACGTAGGAAGTCTTGAGCAACTCTTGCTGTATGCGGACGAGCATTATCTTGCTGGAAAATTGCCCCTTGGAGACCATATAGGAAAGGTCCTACATGGGGTCGAAGAATATCATCAACGTAACGTTGGCCCGTTAAGGTTCCACGCATCACAATTAAAAAGGACCGGCTATCATAGGCTATGATCCCACAGACCATTACACCAGCTGTGCGGGCAGTGTGACGTAGAACAGTGTAGGGGAATTGTACCGCTCACCAGGGTGCCACACCCGTACACGGTTATCATCTGTCCCAAAACAAACCGGGATTCATCACTAAACACAACCTTTTGCCAATCTGTGACATTCCACATTGATCTAGCTTGGCACCACTGTAGACGCAGTTGCCGATGTTCCGGTGTTAAAAGGAGTGCACGGAAAGGGCGCTTGGATTTAAGATTTGCTTCTGCAAGGTGTCTGAAAATTGTTTGTGGAACAATTGCTACGCCTACGTCTGCTCGTATCGTTGAACGAGTTACTGTGGGTCCACAAGTGCTTGCCGCACGATCTTTCGATCCTCTCGCGTCGTGGTCTTCCTGGTCGCTGCAGACCCAGTTTTCCGCGCGTGGGTACTTTCTCATGTCCACTGCTCCCAACAATTTCTAACGGCACATTCCGAACGATCCACCTGGCCAGCAACACCGGCGCGTCGACCAGCCTGCAGTTTTCATCCCGATGATCAGGCCTCTCTCAAACTCGCTTAACTGTGAGAAATGTCTTCTAGCACGTTTACCTGGCATGTTTCGCTTACCAAAGTGTTCCTACAATCGGCGGGTAATCGTCACGTTTATGAATCTTCGAATTTGCGCTGGCTTATATAGCACCCTCTTCCTGATTGTAGCGCCACCTCGGCGTGTATGAGCATGCGTATTGGCACAAAACTTGGATCATTTGCATATCACATTACGCTGTACTTATTTGCAAAGTTTCACGATTGTACTTAGCTTCCTTCTTGGGTCGCTATTTTCAATGTTCCTGAGTGTATAAATCTAATTTATTATCGTCTCAACATATATTTATCAATGCATCACAAGTCTTACTAGGAGAAGCGGATCAGGAGTGATACTACGTAATTATCAATATTAAGTTAAATAGCGCCTGAAATCCTACTCACTATCTTTATGATGAATTAACCTCCGAATCTTTATCTATGGTAGATTCCTTAACAAGCTAGAGTCCATTCTATAATTACACTTTAATAATCAATCTCTTACCTATATCACACGGCGATCAGCAACAAAGCTTTGTGTCTTCCTCTTGTATTCTATTCTCTTAATATTAATCTTCTATATATATTATTATCCGACTTGATCCAGCTTCTATTCAACTTTCCGGCTTTTAGCCTGCTTCTATATCTCTCTCATATGACTTTCCGGCCTCCAGCCGACTTACTTGCGAATGCTCAAGCTCCAATATATATCCATTCCCTAATCTACATATTGCGTTTTCTTCTTGAGAAGGTTGGATTGAAATGCCATTCTGACCCCAAAGATTCCCCAAGAGGATTAGTTAGAAGGTGCGATAAAGCCCCGTCACAAGAGGAATTTGATTTGGGAGGGAGTTCGGTCTGATTTATTGAAGTCGTTCTTGAGTAACACAAGGGCTAGTGACAACGTACTTCGTAAATTTGAACCACGGTTTTAAGAGCAGTATGTTACCTGAGCTTATATCCCTTCTCCGAATTTCCACATCACACCATTGTGATGACTTAAACCTCTCTACACGGCGGGTATTTCAAGGCACCAGAATTCAAGCGCGCAATCTTTGGGAGGAGAAAAGTAAGCAAAGGATAAAATGTTTATTTTGTTTCTTTTAAGGGCATTTTTTAGCATTTCATTAGATACAGCTTAGAGTTTGAGAAATACAGATACATATAGCACTAATATAATACTTACATGTTCAAGATGGCGGATGGAAATAAGAAAAATTGCGTTTTCTAAAGAAAGCTAATGTTGCGGATGAGCGGCTAACGAGTTTTTAAAAGATGATTTAGATTATATTTTTAATTTTTGGAATCAGCGTTACTCTCTTTTACGCAAGAATTTTTTAATCCGTGATATTCCACTTAAGTCTTAATATTCCCTTCACACGAAAAGCAGCAATATTTCGTGTAAGCAACTGGCAGTTAAAAGAGAAGTTTCTTCGAAGACACGCTATATTTCTATTCCTTAAAACAGGTTAGAAAAAGTAATTTTTGGATGCCATACAAGTACGTGATTCTAACAGATACTAATTTCTCTTTAGAACAATTAAAGCAAGATTATTGTTATTATTATTTGTAGATAACAAAATTGTGAAACATGAATAATAAAACGTGTAAAGTACATCATATATTTATCTAAAAGATAAATACATTCTAGTCGTTATTTATGCTATAAAGTAAAAACGAAATTTCTTTAAGGCTGTCTTTGGTTAACGTTAAAGAAAAGGACCCGAATTAGGAACATTTTTTCAGATATAAGAGAAATGAAACATTATATATAATATGATATTCTGGCTTCACTATCCTTTAGAGAGCAGCATTTTTTTTATCATACTTCTCATTTTTAACCGAGTTGGTTCATTTTTTTTCTGGTATAAAATGTGTTTCGCGTTTTTTCTCCTATATCGTAATGTTAAATGGGCTATGCCTTCACGTATTAAAACAAAAATTAAAGTATTCATTCAATAATTTGACATTTTTAAAACACTATATTGTTAACAGAGGTATGAGTTATAATACTGCAAATTTCCATGAAGATTGGGGCATTTTTTTCTGTCTGAAAATGTGCTTCGCATTTAGTTCAAGCTCTCGTACTTTTACCAAAGACAGCCTTAAAGCACTAGAAGTATATCTTCCTGGAAGAAGTCAAGGCGTATTTAAAGAAAATATCAGCAAATAAAGCTTGAGAAAACAGTAGAATTTTTTTGGCTAATAGAAGTTTTTATAGCATCAGAAACCCATTCAAGTCTAAGTTTATTTCTGTTAATACCAAGATGAGCATATATAAAACTTTAATCAGGAATATTGCTCTGTACGGAAGGTGAATGTTGGGCACTCTATAAAGCAGAGGAAGAAAAGTCACTCATTTTTGAAAGAAAAATCTTAAGTAAAATCTTTGGACCTATTCAAGAGGACAATGTGAGTGGAGAATTCTTTACAATCATGAAATTTACAGGAAATATGGCAGGACTGACAATATGAGAGCTATAAAACTATCACGTATTAGGACTCTGGGTCATTTGTACAGGTATGCCGATGCTTTTCCTACCAAAAAAGTTACTTTTTCGAAAATTGAAGGCACCAAACGTACAGAGGACGACCACCTACACCAGCGATAATCAACCTGCGGCTCACCAAGCATTTTTAAATTGCCCTGTCATGACCCATTGCTCTGGGAAATTTACTTAAGAACATTGTACTAAAAATTTGGTGGGAGATTCATTGTCAAGAAATCAAATATATCAATTTTGCTCCTTGCTGTCGGTGTTGTACGGGTACGAATAGATATTCTTTTTCTATTTGGAACGGTTAGGGTTAGTGATAACAGACAACAGTGGAGTAGAGACCTTTTTATGGGTGGAACTAATTTTTAACCATCTTTCATATCTTGCAAGCGAGAATAGTCGAAGAAAATATATCGTTTCAAGACGATTGGGAGGTTGACTATTTTGTAGTGAAAAACAAACATGGATCAGTAATTGTTTGATTTGTCACGAAACTACTGTATTTAAAAAATACTAATAAACAGGAATTATTCAATGACACTTTTCCTCGAAGATCTCTTTCAAGAGGGTATAAGTAGGCTTTCTTGAATTGTCTTTGCAACAGCAACAAAGTGTTTTGTCAGTGGTAATAAATATCACAGCAGTAACAAAGACATATCTTACGAAGTTTGTTACATTATTTGTAATCATATGAAACCGTTTACTGATGCAGAAATTGTAAAGGAGTGTTTTTTAAATGTTTCTAATTTAGTGTTAGTAACAAAAATAAAAAAAATAATTAAAAAAAGTCAAACAGAAGTTATAATAGTTTGATTAATTTTCCGCATTTTAAATTACCCATGTTATCTTGGTTTTAAGGGGATCCGGCACGTCCATAGGAGCGTAGAAGTTCATGTACCTTTTTCTCAGAAACTACTTATATACTTCTCATAAATAATATTTTTATAACAGATTATTTGTACTATAAAAAAACTTTAACGAAGGGTTTTTTTTTTGTTTAAAATTAAAATAATTATGAATTTTTCAAAATATGCCAATTCCCCCTGAAATTTACTTTAAAAAAGCCTTATCTAAAAAGTTTGCTAGCTACATCTATAATTCCCTCCATTTAAATGAGTAAACATGTTAAAAGTATGCTCACTGAAAATTTGCGGATTTTATAATAAGTAGTTTTTGAGAAAAAGGTACATAAAGAGAAAAGTATTACATTTTGAGAAAACAGACTTTAAAGTAAAAATTTTTAATTTTTGTAGCATTTACTTTTTTAGTACTTTACAGAAGCTCATGAAGCATTTTTTTATACTCTCTGCTCCTACAAAAAGATTCTTCCAATTTTCTTTTTTTCATTATTTTTAACAATTTTGCCTATTTTGGCGATCTCAAAATGCTTTCGTTTGGCTGCTCGAATCATGTTTACATAGTTTTTTGAAGCATGACACACAGTAATAACTTAGTTCAATATCACAATGTCTTAAGATAATTAATTTTGCTACATGACTCACAATTAACTGCACAATAGCCATATTTATGAAAACTTTTAGAGTTTTAATTTCCACAAATGTAGATCTTGGAATCAATGACCATATGATGTTATTAACTGACTCATTTGGGCTCTGAGTCTTTCCGTGTCAACATTTTCTTAATAATATAGGATCACCTAGATCTCTAAAAATTGGCTTCATTTAATTCATTGTGGTATATAGCACGCGTGTATGTGTTTATGGTCACAGAGCCTTTTGTTACATTCAGCTTCTATTTTTTGAAACTTGCACCAGGGACCCTAAGGACGCAGTCCAAGTTGAGGGCTCTCGTTTGAAAATAGAAGGTGAAAATAAACAGCCCCAACAGCAGTTTGCATGCTGTGTAGATCATTGAGAGAATTTTTAACAGATTTACTATAATATCTTCGAATTTTTGTTATTAAAATGTCGGTGAGTCACAGTTACGACCACTTAGATTTTTCCATTACTTAACTCTTTTTTTTTCTCAGTTTCACTTTTACGATCCAAAAGACGTGTATCGAAACACTTTCGGATAAGCTCAATGTACACTGCTCAAAACAATTAGGGGAGCACATGATTTTAACAAAAGTAAGCAAAGATGTATACCAATAAGTAACATAAAATGAATCATCCATAATGTAAAGCCTACCAGGAAACGGAAGAAGAAAACTTTATATGCAAATCAAAGTTCATGACGTCAAAAACCAGAAAAAGGAGATAAGGGCAGAAATCGGGATGTTGCAGAAACGTCTCTGTTTTATTGCCGTAACTGTGAAATTCGATTGCGCAGTATTTTTTTTTTGAGACAAGGTTACTTGAGAATGTCTCAACAACATGATTTACCGGAATCCATGGCATGGCGTGTTATAGGCAGACTGGAATCCGGGCAAACACAACGTAGTGTCGCGGACGCTGTTGGTGTCGCCAGAAGTGTTGTTGCAAGGCTGTTGAATCGATTCCAAGAAACAGGTAATGTTAGACGTCGACCAGGGGCAGGTCGGCCACGCGCCACTACATCAACTGATGACCGGTATATACAGTTAACAGCCCGTCGAAAAAGAACAGAGAATGCTACGAAGCTGCAAAGACAGTTGCTCTTGGCAACAGGACAAAGGGTGTCCAGCCAAACAGTACGTAATCGGCTTCATGAGGGAGGGCTCTATGCACGTAGGCTAATGGTCTGCATTCCGTTGACCCCACGCCACCGTGCGGCCCGAAGAAGATGGGCTGCTGAACATTGAGATTGGGAGCAACATGATTGGAGCCAAGTGCTGTTTACAGACGAGTCCCGATTCAGTCTAGAGTGTGGCACTCGACGTGTTCTTGTATGGAGGGAGAGGGGCACTCGAAATAACCCCGCATTCGTTCGTGAAAGGTGACAATACAGAAGAGCTGGTTGGATGGTATGGGGTGGAATCAGCATAGACGAACGTACGGACCTGCATATCATTCGGAATGGCACTTTGACGGGCCAAAGGTATGCAGACGAGATACTTCGACCTCATGTCATCCCTTACGCTGGAGCCATTGGAGATTCCTTTGTTTTCCAGGATGATAATGCCCGACCGCATAGAGCTCCTCTGGTGGTAAATATGTTTGAAGCTGAAACAATACAGCGTATGGAATGGCCAGCGTGCTCTCCTGACCTGAATCCAATAGAGCATGTTTGGGATATGCTCGGACGACGCATTGCTGCGCGACCAAGGCCACCTGCTACTGTCCGAGACTTGGAGATTGCACTTCTTGAGGAGTGGAACAGTATTCCCCAAAGTCTGATCGATAACCTCATCGCATCCATGACAAACAGGTGTGCAGCAGTCTCAGCTGTTCGAGGAGACCACACGCCCTATTAAAACTCATGCATCATGTCTAAACAGTACCTTATTTTTATCGTTTACATGTAACCAAATTGTTGCCCTAAATCATCCTTTCATGTTTTTTCCATATTTTCAAAGAATTAAAGCTTAAGTCCAAATTTTTTTACGCCTTGTTTCTGTATTGCGCATTGATACGCTTGTACTATGCATTGTATGCCAATACGTGGCTGTCTCACACGGTTTTCTTCACTTTTTTGCTTGCTCCCCTAATTGTTTTGAGCAGTGTATTTTAATTTTTCCACTTGAACATCATATGGATTTGCGCTCATCAGAAACTTATGCAGGCAGGAACACGGGTGTTCCTAGCAGCGATCGTTAGACGCGAGTCTCTCAAGGAGTAGCTTCATTTAAAAAATAAATAAAAATACTTCTAATTATCGTATTTACTCGTATCATATATAATTTTAAGCATAAATATTTGAACTTTTAAAAAATATAAAAAAGTGAAAATCGATAATTTTTCGGAAATTCATGTGTGCCGGACCATCTTAAATCATTTCTTCTCCATTTGTCCTCATGTTGCGACCCGCGTGAAATAACTAACATACGTATGCGGCCTAGAAGAAAAAAGGTTGAGTACCCCTGACCTACACGATAGTTAGTCGATGTTGAAAATGACCTCAAACTAATGGGAATCAACAGTTGAAAGGCCGTCGTGATTGATAGATTCAAGTGAACGATTTATATTACAGAGTTAACACTATAAAAAGTCTTTTGAGTGGGATTAAACTAAATTATAATAATAAAAATACTATTGTAAGAACTATTAATTCAAAAATAGTTAAAATCTAGTAAATGTTTATATAACAGTGTTTTGCTAATCTATAGAAGTAAAAATTGGATTTAAAAAAAAACTTGAAAATTATATAGGATATGCAGATTATTTACTACTTACTTCCGTAAAAACATTGTTGGTAATAGAAATTTGAGTTTTAGAAGCTAGTTAAGTGAATCAAATTAATTAAAGAAGTTGTATACAACATAATTTAGCGCTTTTTAAGATGACTGACTACGTTGGAAATTATGATTTTGGAAAAACGAGTATAAAATTGATTTTTTTTTTTTGGTATTTAGTGTCACTTGAATTAAAAAATATGTATAAAATTGTTTCAAAATTATTAGTAGTAAAAATTACTAAACGCAATTTTTTGGCAAGAATTGTTGAAAGAATGACATACGGACCTCTATTTAATGAAGTTGCTAAATCCCGAAAAAAAGTTCGTTATGTGGAAAATTCGTTAATTAGAGGTTCATCTTTTTAATATACATTAAAAACTACATAAAACAAATTTTAAAGTCATATAAACACTATATGTTATTTAAAAAAAGTAAATATTCCCACTTTTTTTAAAAATTAATATCTGTTCATTTTATATACTATCTTACACATCAAAAAGAAATCTGCAAGGAAAATAAAAAATTTAAAAAAAAGACATTGTCCAGGAATATTCTGTTTTTTTTCCCACTTTAAAAAATAATTTTATATTAAAACTAATGAATTTTTAATGAACTGTTTTTTCAACTTTAAAAAATAACTGTATATTAAAACTAATAAATTTTTTTAACGACATTTTCTAATTTTAAGCCTTACGAGTAATTTTAAACTTACATTGTTATGTAACCAGTAATTTTAAGTATACACTACGACGTGCTGCCTTAAATGTAATTAACGATAAAATCTGTTTATTTGAATTTCTCGTTTGGAAAATTATGACCATTTCATTGCTCTATGCGAGTTAAGCACCCGGTAATACCAATTCAAGGTCATTGATCATCATAAAATGAACTAAAAGAGAGAATAATTTGAAAAACGTCCTGAATATTTTAAAAATAGAGAGGGAAGAAAAATTGAAGTACAAGATGTGACATTTCACGCGTCTTTTCTTTAACAAGTCCTTTGGGTTCTTAGGGCCAGAATTAATGGCAACTCTTTTCCAACCAAATCCAAGAAATGAAATGTGAAGTAAAGATGCAAATAAACGGAATTTAGATATCGGATCTTAGAGAAAGCGCAATGGCAATGTAAATGAATGTTAGACAATTGATGTGCGTTGTGGCAGTTGATGATTATTACAGTTCATGTTTCAAGTTTGAATAAGTTCTGCGTGACGTGGATACATATATTGATGCTCGATTAGGAGGAAGCCGTACAGCTGCATCCCATTGCATATAAAGACAAGAGCTACTACAAGTTATAATAAGGTAAGATTGATTACTTAATATTAGAATCAAGGATTAGGCGGTTCGCTTATTGAGATTGGTCTGAATTGGATTAGGTCTTATTATAAATATATATATTGTGTGTTGCGTATTGCGTCATCGTAGATTCTCTCATATTAATTATTATAATTGAATTTGTTAAAGGTCTGATTTGAATATCTTAATAAAGTCCTATTAAGATAATGTTTGATCCTAGTTCTTTCGCTAATCCTACACCTCTAGCTCACGCTGATACTTCGAGAGATGTTCTTCCAAGGGGAGGAACATCACAAAGTGAAAAAATTCTCTCTCTCTCTCTCTCTCGTCATATAGAAAATACGTTGCACTATTGGAAGGTTATTTTACAAAAAAAAAAAAAAATTGTACAATGTTCTTGGTTCCAGGAAAAAGTTCGCAAAATAGAGAAATTCGTAAAATAGAGGCTCGTTGTTTGGAGGGGTTCGATTGTATTTTCAAAACTTTCTCCTTTTATGAAAAATACCTTCATAATAATAATAATATTTTGCCTATGTATAGCTAAGACTTATGTACAGAACCGGAACTAGGATTATTGAAATATATAATTTAGAAGGGGATTTATTCATATTTAATTTAAAAAAGCAAAGAAATTTAAAAACACACACACACAAAACACCCGTTTTTATTTTAACTTAACGCATCTCTGAAAAAAAAACGTGAATTATCCAAAAAATCCTAGTTCAGCGCCTGAATAAAAGTCCAAAATAAAATATCCAAAATATTATTATTTTAGAAGCATTTTTTTACGAAAGGAAAATGTTTTGAATATAAGTCATTACTCCTTCATTTTTTTTATTTTGCCAAAAATTGCATTTAAATAATTTTTTTTCTTCTACCAATATTCTGAAAATAATTTTATACGTGTATTCTAATTCAACTGACACTCAATAACAAATAATTATTCATCTAAAGTATCTAAACACGTTGAAAAGACAGATATTTGTGTTTTTTGTTTTATTGAATAGAGCTATCATTTGGCTTTACAAAACATACTTTGTTTTGTTTCTACGCTACCTAGAGACCAAGTTACAATCAATTTTATAAAGTTAGAAAAACTTGAAGTGGGTCTTTGATCCACCAGAAGGGGGCATTTAGATTGCTCAAAATCTATTATAGAGTCTGATAACTCGAAATGTTACTAATATATTTCTATAAAACTTTTTGAACCTGATATTTATTTTATTTTCTACAGAAAGTACTAAAATATTTCTTATTGCATGAATACTTTCTGGCTTGTTGTGGCTTGTTATTTAAATAATGATCTCGTAAAGAGAGAGAAGAGAGAAGAGAATGTCACATTTCTTATAATATTTACTCAATCAGGTTTAAAATGTTCAAAATTTAATAAAAAATTAAAATTTTAGTTCTTTTTCTAGATAAATGCATCTAATTTATTTCAGAAATACACTTTTACTAATATAAGTTTATTACTTTTTTTTCTCTAATTGCTTTGAAGTTTTTCAAAACTATTGCAAAAATTTGATAATTTACTTTAAATATTGTTAGTTAATTATTGATATTTATTGGTATTGAGTCCTAAAAAAGCATTTATAATGTTTAAATATGCTATTTTGTTTAAAAAAAAGTATTCCGAACGTATTCGGATACCTTAAACTCTTTTTCAAAATCACGGTTCAGTAGTCCTTAAAGAATTTATCTATTAATTAATCATGAAAGATTAAGTGTCATGCGCTCAGTTTCACATTAGTTGTTACATTCCCCCTCCCCCCTTTTCCTAACTTAGATAAAAAAAATATTATGGAGGTTTTTTTAAGGTTACCCCGTTTTATTTTGACAAATATACAATGAACTTAATTAAAACGTCATTAAACGATTACATACGGATTACTGATACAAACAACAACAAAAAAAGGTTATGTGATAAGAGATAAGGATCATTATTAATGATAAGATTTCATAAATGATAAATTACCTTCAAGATCGCTACGATAAATGAAATAATAATAACGATAAAATATATTTCTCGTTACTGTACACCACGTGCCAAACATGGAAAAATACGCAGGTATTCCAATTACGAAATGATCACGATAAGTTAAAAAGGAAATAATTGTTTTATTGCATTGCACTTCGAAGTTATCCTTGGTCTATTTATTAGCCATGGTCCTCGTTATTTTGAACCTCGGTGGTCTAGTTGTAACGAGTTATCTCTCGGAAATTTCCTAGGGTTTCCAATCTCGTGTTATATTTTCGATTTCGGAATTGCATTATCCAAATCCCGGGATCGATCCGAGGATTAGGGCTAGACTATTTATGAAAAATACTTACACATTAGCGTAGTTGAAATAACATAATTAAACTGAAAACATAGTTAAAAATTGGTTTATTATTATTATTTATTGAAACAAAACAAAACTTAATTTATCATACAAAATACATAAAAAAAATAGTGCATTTTTGTGTTTCTGTAAATAAGCTTTTAAAAAAACACAGTTCGCTCAGCGTCTCATCGTTTAAACGGCTTCTTATTCAATTCCTACTTATTAGCTCACCCTCTCTATATATTTATCTTGGTGGAATTTTCAGTCGTTAATAAAATACATTTTTAAGCGCTCAATTGAGCAGAAATTTTATATAAATGCTTATTTTGGATGACCATACAATTTAATTATAATTAATAAAAATTAATTGATTAAAACTTATCATTTAAAGAATTACAAATACAGCCACGTTGGCATCATTTTTGGTGACTTGTGTCAAAACTAGAAAAGGTTTTTTTCTCACATTTTTGAAGCGCTCATTTGAACTAAAATTTTCTATACACCATTGTTTTGGGAGGCAATACGATAATTTAATTATAATTAATTAAAATTAATTGACTGAAACTAATTATTTAAAGAACTACAGATGCAGCCACGTTGGTTTCATTTTTAGCGACTTGGGTCAAAACTTTAAAAGCTTTTTTTTTCTCACGTTTTAAAGCATTCATTTGAACTGAAATTATGTATACTCAATTGTTTTGGATGACAATACGATACTTTAACGATAATTCATAAAAATTAATTACCACTTAATATTGTGATTCTGTCCTATGTATATAGATATTTATATGAATTGTAACTCTTTAATGAAAAAGCAGCTAAAATAAAAAAAATTCTTTTTTGATTTAAGTAGAAATTGACTTAAAAATGTTTTTTTATGTTACTTGTTTTTGTTACAATTTGTCCTGCCGCAAGAAATTTTCTTTCAGACTCTTCACTTGTAGGCTTTATCGTAATTAAATAGGAATCTGTTCTTTCCAGGTAATTATTATGTCTCCCTCCATTTTCAAAAAGAGGCATTTCTTTTTGAATTTTTGAGGACAGTGTCTCAAGTCTAATAGGCTGCATTGGTGCATATCCTTCCTTGATAACTTTATCAAGGAAGTTTTTCTGATACATTTAATGATGTTGGTGCACAAGTTGATTCAGTTATTGAATTAGAATGTGAATCCATTTCAAGTGTTACTTCATTTGAAGTAGAAGACCCAGTTGTATGATCTGTTATTATAATCCAGTTATACAAAAAATTAATATAAGAGATTATTTCCTACCTATAAGGTATTCTAGAATATATAATCCAAAAATATTATAATATTAAATATATATAAATGGTGATAAACACAAGATATCAACAATGTAAGAGTATCAGAATTTTCCACGGTAATGCATTGCACGTACAAGTGTTTGCCAGCGCATTAAGGGATTCTCTCTTGGCGTCGCTTGTCTATGAATTTAGTTTATTTTAAATTGAATATTAAATGCCTCTAGTATTCTAGTTCTAAGAGCTTAAAACTGTTCCGTTATATTATTTTTTCAATATATTTATCAATACGAAAAAAATAATTGCACAAAAAAATCCTGCATACATATTTCATAAATAAAAATATAAATTTTCTAAGAATTAAATTCTTAGAAAATTTTGACGAGAAAAAATTTTTAAAATGTAATTCAGACAAAAATTAAATTCCGGGATTTAGGGACTTGAAGAAACACCGCGCGCGGGATCTCGGGTCTGCAAACCCTAAGACTTCCCTTTTCACTTAACCCAAGGTTTAGTTTTTGTAAGTTTAAATGCCACCTTCTTACAGTGTGAGTTTTTTTTAACGTCTCACTCTAAAGCATAGGCTCCCGAACTTTTTTGTACTATAGACCCCTTCCCATGTTTTTCGGTTTCGGGTAGACCTCTGCTTACCTAATATTGGAATTTCGCAAATTTATCAACTTAAATGTCTTTTTGACAGCTGTTTCTACTATTTATTTACTTTAAAGAGTCGTGGGTAGCCTAGTGGTTAGTGCACCGGACTCTGGACTGGAAGGGCCTGGGTTCGATGCTCGTACCGCCAAATACCCTCCGAGTACACACGGAGTACGTGCTCGTTAAATCAGTAGGTTCGAAAGTCTTGAGGGCTGAATCACGAGTGCAGGGAACTGGAGAAAATTTCCCTCCACTTCAGTTCCATGCCTAAGTTGTGGAAGTGGAGATAGATGGTGGCGCCATCTATCGTAATGTTCTATCGTCCCTTTGGGACTTTCACCGAGCTAAAACGTACTATCATCTGTATGGTGCTCAAGGCTAAGGCCAACGACAGGCGTACATCTAGCCCATTGCCACGATGATTTTCGTGGGTCTCGATCTGACTATATCAGACAGGTGGCATGAGCAACAACATTTACTTTAAAAGAATTTAATTTCTAACTGTAGTGAAATATAGTGCTTTAGAAGCATATTTTGATGAATTAAATTAAAACTAAAACTAATCAATTTAATACATAAAACATCTGTTACATAAACAACAACAACAACAAATGTTTTAAATGAGAAGGATGAATATGTTGCTTCATTAACAAATTTTCCATATTTTATATCTATCTAGTCAGGTTTAACCCTGAATCTCCTTTGTTAGTAAGTGTCCATTACCTTCCCCTCCCCTTCTTTTTGTTTTTGAGATTGGCGAACTCACTGAATCTCCCTCTCACTAGGAAAAACAATTTAAAACTTTCTTATGATACTCCATAATTCGCAACAAATAACAGGTATGTCTTTTTAAAGCCAAAATTGCTGACATCCGTTTTTAAACTTTATTTTAAAATCGTTAGGGTCAGTTCAGATCAATTCCTATTGTAATATGACGTTTTTTTCAATGTGACTATTTGAATTCATTGTCTACAATGGTATTACTATAAAAAAGCACAATCTCAAACCTAGTTTCAAAATCTAAGTAAAGGGGCTTTTAAATACTGAACGTAGGTTAAAATGTCCGGACAGATTGTCTGAGACAAATTAAGAAAATTCGCGACGTCCAATATTATATTTTTTTAATTTAATTCTGGAGAGAAATTCTGAAATGACCATTGTCTTAATCAAACGTATGCTGTCACCTAGTAACCCCACAAATTAACCTCACTAAACATAAATCAGTTAAGGTATCGGACTACGTTCGGAACCGTGATTTTGCAAAGCGCATAAATGGATAATTTTCATGATATTTAGTGTCACTTAAATTAGAATATATGCATAAAGTTGTTTTAAGGACATTTTGACAAAAAAAATTATTTAAATACAGTATTTTGGCAAAAAATTAACTTAGAATAATCTTTTTTCCGAATGTTCTCCTTTTGTGAAAAATGCTTCTGTTAGAATAATATTTTGCCTGTATATAGCTCAGACCTCTGTTCAAAGGCTCAACTAGAATTTTTGAAATATATAACTTAGAAGTGGGTTTATTCATATTTTACGACAACAGAGTGGAGCAATTTTAAGAAAAAAACGTCAATAATTGTTTCAATTGGTGGTAACTCTGAAAATATAATGTGAATTTTTCAAAAATTCTAGTTGAGCCTCTGTAGAGAGGTCTGAGCTATATACAGGCAAATTATTATTATAATAGAACCATTTTTCACAAAAGGAGAACATTTGGAAAAAAGATTATTCTAAGTTATTTTTTGCGAAAATATTATATTTAAATAAATTTTTTTTTGTCAAATTCTCCTTAAAACAATTTTATGCATGTATTCTAATCTGAGTGACACTAAATATCATGAAAATTATCCATTTATGCGCTTTTTTAAAATCACGGTTCCGAACGTAGTCGGATACCTTAAATTGGTAATTGGTTTCCACTAGATCAAATTTTTTTTAAAAGATTAAAGTAATGATCTGGTTTAATGAGAGCCACTATTATAGCCCCCATTTACACTTCATAGACCCCCAAATTATTTTTTCGCTGGCAAGGTCCCCTGCCGGTTGTCATAGACCCCTGGGGGTCTATATAGACCACTTTGGGAATCACTGCCCTAAACCAACTCGAGGGTTATTGGCAACGGACCTCGTCATTTTGAACTTCGGTCTTGTTACGAGAACGACATTTAAGCATTCCACACGGTGGATCTTCTGTGGCACCAGAACTTGAACCCGCGACACCAGCCACGAGTTCATGACCATAACCCCTCAGCTACAGAGGCCACACCATCTTCTCATAGAGGAAATTTAATATACAAATGAGAAGTACAGGTATGTCTCCTACAACGCGGCAAATACATTCCTTAAAAATACCGCGCTTTGGGTAAGTGCTTAGAGACATCGCGCTCTAAAGCTACACGAGGGCTATTGTTGACGGACCTGGTCACTTTGAACCTTGGTCTTGTTACGAGGACAACACCTGAACTGGAACCTCCTCTGCAAACTACACACCACGCCAACGGGAAGACTTTGAGTCTCGCCAGATTTAACGTGCATCTGCTCCCTTCACATGGTGGTTCTTTAGTGGCAACAGAAATCAACACAATTCATAACTCTTCGTAATGCATAACTTCTATCTACTGGAAAATAAAATTACGTTTTTGGATAAATTTGTGCAAATATTTTGAAATTATTTAATTACAAACTCAGAGAATATACTTTTGTTCAGTAATACGTTAATTTTTTCAAAAAAAAAATAAAAATAGGAAGTGTCCTTATATTTAAATAAGAATTAAAAAAAAGAATTACACGCGACTAAAATATATATATATATCGTTTGTGCAAACTAAAGACAAGTTAACCAAAAACATTGCAAACAAAACAAAAACAAAAAAGGAAAAGAAAAAATCGGAACAAAAAGATCGTCTTCATCTTTTTAAAGCATCCCACTTCCATCCCATTACTGCAGACGATTTTTTCTTCGACAAGAAAGATAGATAAACACATTTACAGAACCCGAAAGGAACATTTGTGAGCCACCATCCCAGGTAAATTTATTAAACTTCTCTTTCTCGTTTGAATATATTTGTCCATTTTGCGTGCTCCAGAACAGAGTCTGTTGGATCGAAGTTCCCAAAATAGAACGCGTATCGCTAGATAACGGATACCCCCCTAAAGTTCCATCGTCTTTTAAGTGACTGGGTAACATTCGAGGAACGTAAACTTTTACCTGCCTACCCCGCTCGTGATCATTGATTTGCCGGGCAGAGGTACTGCCGAGAGCTTACATTACGGGGTAGTCGGGGTAGTCCGTTATCGTTTGAGTGTCCCGTATCAACGCTCTTCGAAAAGTTTTTGGTTTTATGTTCGTATGGGTGGGTAAATAAGCTATAAATAAGATAGGCGATGATAAGTGGGATGTGTCAAAAAACAAAATTTGAATTGATGGAATTTTGAAATATAGTCGTATAAATAGTACTACCGTTTGCGCATTTCGTTTCATAGTCGTTTAGTACATTTTTTTTTTACTGAAAAATATATTTTTAGAACGATATATAATGTTCGAACTAAATTTACCTGTAAAATTCTTATTTGAGAAACGTGTTTTATCTGCTTTTGTTGAATATGTTATATTATATTTTCGTGAATAAGCCGAGAGTTTTGAAACCTATTTTTTTGAAGTTTAAGGGAGTCGGTTTGCTTACGGATCCGCTAATCTAAGAAGACACATTAATTAGGAAAAACCTTTTTTAAACAAAAAGATATTTTATTAAAAATTGATATGCGCAAGCAGTTATCAATTTTTTAACTGTTTGGGTATTTTGAATGAAATTTATATTCTAGAATGGAGGAAGTCACATACGAGTAGACCCTTTAAAATTAGTATCAGAATACGAGTTTCCGTATAGGTCTTGAGACTTACATTCATTTATGGAATGTCTGAATGCAGTAGCGCACACACAGGAATTCTTCAAGGGGGAGGGGGGTCCGGGGTCGAAAGTTAACCATTCTTGTATCGTGCTCCTTTTGATTTTGTCGATTTTCGGGAACAAAACACAGCAAAAAATTAATTATTGAATAAATAATTAGCATTAATTAATAAAATTAATCATTAATAACAAATACTTAATTAAATTTTACGAACTACATACTTAGTATTATAATCAATCGGAAAAAAATCAAAGGATTTGGGGCGGGGGTCCGGGGGGACCCCCGCCCCAAATCCCTTGTGTGCACAACCATCTGAATGTATACATTCATAACGCGGCGAGATTTTCCTCCAGGATAGAAAACATAGGTCAACGATCCCATACCGTATATAGTACATATTTTCCTTCTCGTTCATTTTCCAAACAAAAAGAAATGGTGAGCTATATGAACGTCGCATTTTTAAGTTACACGAGGGCCATTGGCGATGGACCTCGTAAGTTTTAAAGATGGTCAAGTGACGAAGACGTTACCTGAGTTGGCACTCACCTGTCCTAACTTCCACACCACTCCAATGGGAGGACATTTGGGCTTCGACATATATAACGTGCATCAGCCCCTTCTGCATGCCGGGTCTTCAGCGGTGCGGCGAAGTATAGTACTGGTACTTCAGCAGTATTTTGTCGAACTCATGACATGCCAGTTCCGAGTTGGTGACCTTGACCACTAAGCTATCGCTGCCATAAGAAAAGTCGCAAGAAATTTGGATTAGTACTAGGCCGCGTCGGTAGCCTAGTTGTTAGAGCATCGGACTCCCCGCTTATTCCATAAAATCAAGCTGCGCTTAATTTAATAGCATTTAGTACACTAATACAGTTTTTTTTAAAGTTTCTTCATAGTACATAAATCTTATTGACATTTTTCCAGAAGATGATAAATTGTAAGAAAAGAAAAAAAATCCTTAATTTTTAAGTGATTTATAATTCATAAACTGAAATATTTTTCAAGTTACACGTAATGTCACTAACCTAATTTGTAAACATAACATTATTACTTCTCAGAAAGATAAATCAAATATATAATTGAAGAAATATGTGCTCAGAATTTCTGATTTTTTGGCTCGCTTCCATTGACTAGAAAAATAAATATCCGGAATCAGACAGGAAAATAAAAAAATAAATAAAAATTCATAACTCTTCCTTCTTTTACGATTACGATATTTATAACCTCTGAGACAAGAATCACTTAAATCGAATTTATTTCGACAAAAAAAATTCCAAAAAGATTCCATTAAAAATGACAAGGAAAAAACAGAAAAGATGTTTCAAAAAAAGAATTAATCATAGAACTTTCAAAAAGGTAAATAATGAAATCAGACGATTTTTGAAGCAGCTCGAATTAGATCAAGTAAGCAGACGATTTCGATATCTGAAAGTATTACATCGAAGTTGTGGCAACAGATGATTAAAAATTTCCAATTCGTAATTTTTCAAGAACGTTTCTTGCAAAATATTCTTTTGTTCTTCAATTTTTCTTTATTAATTTTTACGAAGAATTGTTCTTAACAAATCACGAATCTTTCAATCGGTCGAGTGTCTTCACTGCAACTGCAACTGAGAATTGATTAATAACATCAATGGACAATCGCGTGAGGATTTTAGTTGGCAAAAGTCGCTGGAAACTTTTGATTTGGCTTCGAAGTTTTTTATCAATTTATATTCGCGTGTAATTGAGAATTTCCTATGGCGAATACATCATTAAGTTGCTTCATATTTTTCTTTTTTATTTTGCTTCTTTCCTTTCTATCTTTTGACACTTAAGAATGTAAAAAAACAGAGTCATTTATTTTAAGAGGATGTTGAGTTGTTTCTAATCTGGCTTTTCTGCGTCAAAAATGGATGGTTTATCTAGTTAGATATAGTTAGGATTAATAGTTTGGGTGTGACTCTATGAAAAGAGGCGTTGAACGAAATTTTTAATGTAATATTTATGTATTCGATTTCCTAAGATGATAGATAAAAAATAAAAAAAGATACGAATAGAATTTTTTTTTATTCATTTGAGTCTTTTAAATGGGCATAGTAATCTAATGTGAACTTTTTTCTCAAAAAATGTTACAAAGTTGTATTTTTTGCATCATGATTAATTGGATTAAATTAAATTAGTTTCTTATCCACTGAGATTAAAGTTAACATTTTCGCCACCCACTTAGCGCCATTTTCAAATTCGTATTTCAGATAATTCTCTGTGAATAGTCGAAGTTGAAGTTAACAATTCTGAATTCTGCGAGATATTGTCAAACAAACAACTTATAATACTTTTCATAAAGTAATTTTTAAGTCGTAATGGGTGAAAATAAACTGGAGAAGAAATCACGGTTTGAAAATTAGTTAACAAAATGTTCGAAAAGCGAAAGTGTTATAAGAAATGGTATATCATCCATAAAAATGAGTCTTTCGGTATTTTGAAAGAGAGAATGACACTTGAAAAGTTATTCATGTAAGAAAGTCGTGTTGATCAATAATCAACATGACTTTCGAAAAAGGGTATTAAAAAATGAATTTATTCAGCTCTCTAGAGTTGGTATAAAAGCGATAGCATTTCATTTATCACAGCATAAATAGAAAGGTATGTTTTTTAGTTAATTTACCATATGCAATGATATTTAAAATTAATTTTTTAAAAAAATAATATTTGTTTTATTTGTATGAATACTTTATCGTTGGAAATACATGAATTTTTCAAAAAAGTTTGAGGAAGAGAAAGTTTTGATTTAACAAAACCTCTCATTTTTAAGAATATGTGTTTTAAGTAAATGATTTTTAAACTCAATAATTTCGCTAACAATATTGTTAACTATGCAGTGAAAAGCTTTTGAATATAATGTTAACTTCCTTCATTTTATCTGTCTTTATTACGAGCTTTAAAAAAAAGGGCTAGTATAATTTTATCTGAAGTTTTTCTCTACTTATCTTTCATGCATTGTTAATAAGTTTATGTTATTATGTGTTTATACAATATTAAAATATAACTACCCATCTGGGGACTAGCTTCGCTGGGTATTTCATCATATATTTTATGACTACTATATATATATATTGATATCTAAGTTATTTATATTAAGGTATCCGACTACGTTCGGAACCGTGATTTTGCAAAAGCGCATAAATGGATAATTTTGAATATATTTAGCTTCATTTAGATTAGAATACATGTATACAATTGTTTTAAGGACATTTTAACAAAAAAAATTATTTAAATATAATATTTTGGCAAAAAATTAACTTAGAATAATTTTTTTTCAAAATGCTCTTTTTGTAAAAAATACTTCTATTACTATAATATTTTGCCTGTATATAGCTCAGACCTCTCTACAGAGGCTAAGTTACATATTTTTGAAATATATAACTTAGAAGTGGGTTTGTCCATATTTTACGACAACAGAGGGAAGCAATTTTAAGAAAAAAAACGCCGATAATTATTTTAATTGGTTGTAACTCTGAAAACAAAACAATGGGAATTTTTCAAAAATCGTAGTTGAGCCTCTGTAAAGAGGTATGAGCTATATACAGGCAAAATATTATTATGATAGAAGCATTTTTCACAGAAGGAGAACATTTTGAAAAAAGATTATTCTAAGTTCATTTTTTGCCGAAATATTGTATTTAAATTTTTTTTTTTTTGTCAAAATGTCCTTAAACGAATTTTATACATGTAGTCTAATCTAAGTGACACTAAATATCATGAAAATTATCCATTTATGCACTTTTTTAAAATCCAGGTTTCGCACGTAGTCGGATACCTTAAGCTATGGATTGTATAAAAAACATTTTTACAGCCCTGGCCTCTTGACTACTGAATTTCTAAACCTGAAGTATAATTATCTTTTTCGCCTTGTTTCGCCCCTGGCCTAAGACGATTTCTACAATACCCATTTTTAGCGAATCTCAGCCAAATAAAAGGTACAGGGATGCCAAATTTCGAGGTTGTAGGTCTAATAGTTCAAAATCGTTAATTTTTCACCCCACAACGTCCTCTTATACTATCACTTCTTTTTGGGAAACGATTGCCGAAAAGCCGGTTCTTAGCGGATCAAAAGAAACACGCTTGCCAATTTTAAAATATGTAGGTCTAAAGATCATAACCGGGAATTTGTTTTTATGACACCCCGTAATCCCCTTTGGAAGTCTATTTCCTCAAAATCGGTTCTGAATGGATCTCGACTTAACAAAAGAAACATGTATCCTAATTTTCATGTCTGCCTGTTAAATAATTTCGATCTTGTTGTGAGTAAGTGAGTCTTTGTTCTCCAATATGTAATACATTTTTACAATTGTGTATATATTATGGACTATACAACTTATTATTATTTGAATCCTCACTTTAATTCATAACAAAAAAATTCAGGTTAAATATTTGTTGAAATTAAGGATAAAATATTTTCTTGTCGTTTTTGAAAGACAAAATTCTGCTTTTGTAAAATTTTTATTCATCGATTATTGTAGCTGAAAATTTAAATAACGTGGATGAAATCTAAAATTATTTACAATTTACGTGCAGCTTCTAATCTTTCAGAGAGATTGTGACGGCATCATTGTGTCAACGACGTCATTGGGAGATACATGTAGTAGATGTTTCTTAGATGTTTCTTAGATGACTTTCCCTTTCTTTATAATTAAAAAAAAACAGTTGGTCACAAATCCTACAAAAAGATGCTATTTCTTTTCTGTCAAGGTCATCCAATGTCATTGCAAACAGATGTGAAACAGTAACATATGGAAATAATTTAAGAAACCAGGAACTATGAGGAATGAAGTTATGCATCATTATTTATCACTAGAATTTTAACTTTTTAGAGCTATTGTTTTTTTTTTGTATAAGTGAAAACTAAAGATTAAAATGAATTTGATAAAATTGAATTGATATTGATACATATTTTTGACTACGGTTTTAGTGATGAGCAAAGAAAGTAATCACAAGGCCGTAGTAGCCTAGTGGTAATGGTCACGTACTCATGGCCAGTGTATCGAAAGCTCGAGCCCTAGTGTCACTGAAAACCCGCCGTGTAAAGGGGCAGATGAGTATTAACCCCTTAAGTGCCGCCGACGTATATATCCGTCTTGCTCAACCGATGCGTTAAGTGCCCAGGTTGTATATATCCGTCCTTCCAAAATACGATTTTTGTTTGCGATGCTGTCAGTAAAACTTTTCCGAAGGCTTTGGAATGCAATGAAATGACCTTGACAGTGTTTACGAAGGGTTTACTCGTACTTATATCAGAGAATAAATTTTAATTTTTAAAAAAAACTAAAAAACACGCTTTTATGGCTAATTGAACTAAAAAGTAAAAAAAAATAATTCTTAAGATAAGAATAAAATGATTAACGAGAAAATTAGTGTCATATGGATAAAAGCGTGGGGGTGCTCTATATTAATTGTTATAATTTCTTACTAGATCTATTCCGAAATGCTGAGTTAGTGTCAAAATGTAGTACAAAGCACCCCAAGTTTTTACCACAATGACATTAATTTTCTCGTTAATCATTTTATTCTTATATTAAGAATTTTTTTTTTTTACTTTTTAGTTCGATCCACTATAAAAGCTTTTTTTTTTTTTTTTTTTTTTAGTTTTTTTAAAATATAATTTATTTTTCATTTTTTTTTTGTTTGATCTACAATAAAAACCCTGTTTTTTTTAGTTTTTAAAACTATCATTTATTCTTTGTTGAATTTGTCCTTGAGTTTGATATTTGGAGACGGAATTACGAGGCTACTAGAATTAGTCTTGCTCTTCAATGGATATTAATTAATGGGTCTGAAGGATATTTATTCTCTCCGGTTACGGGGCATCGTATGAGCCCCCATATGATTATATTTCAAATATTCCGTCTCTATAGATACAGGTCTAACTAAAAAAAGGTGTGTTATAAGAATAAATATTTAATGTCAATCGTATTATCACCTTTTAAACCTATTGTTATAATGTTAATTCATATAATTTATTCTAAACGTATTGTTTTATAAAAATAAAAAATATTTAGCAGTAAGAACATGAATTATTTTTATTCACATGCACAAGTCTTTTTTTTATTTCCATTTTCAGAAAAACTACGCACCCACCCTACCCTTTTTCACATAAAGAACTATTCGCGGTTTTAGGGTTGCTCCTTTATCTTTTAGTCGCCAAATCTGGAAATGACATATGAAATTCGTCGCCAAATAGGAAAATGGTTTATGCAACTAGTCGCCAAATCTGGAAACGATACTATGAATTAGTCGCCAAATCTGGAAATCCTTAAAACCCGTATTTATGAGGATTCTGATCAGGACAATGAAACAAAATTATGAAATTATAGTATTGTCATCAGTCCTTGAAAGTGTGCAAAATTTGGAATTAATCTGACCTTTTAAAGTGGGTAAAAATTGAGTTCAAAGATTCCATTACATACAAGTGAAACATAAAAGCGTGTTAAAAATTTACTTATTTGTGCAGTTTCTTTCCCCTCCAATACACCGCATACGCGCGATTATGTGAAAAACAGTGGTTCAGGGGAGCGGATCGCGTAACTTTTAATCGACAGTTAAGGGGTTAAATCTACCGTGGTTGAAAGTCCTTCCGTAGGAGGGGAGGAGGGAGGAGAAGATTTTGGAGAGGGAGGGGAGAGCAGCTCAGGTATTCTCGTCACTTGGCGCTGGTTCAAAAGTACGAGGTTCGTTGCCAGTACCTCTCGTGATTCTTTTTATGCGATGTAGACTAAAATCAAGTGAGTAAGTGTATGAATAGTAACGTCGCACTATTGAGTTGCTCGAGGGTTTTTGGCAACGAACCTCGTCATTTTGAACCACGGTCAAGTGACGAGAACGACACCCGAGCTGACATCAACCTCTCCTAACTTCCACACCAACAAGAGGATGTTTGAGCATTACACTGCATCACCCCCCAACATGGCGGATCTTCAGCGATACTAGTCTCGAACTCATGACACGCCTACCACGAGTCCTTTACCTTGATCACTAGGCTTTCGTAGCCATAAATTAAAATCAAATCAAGAAAGTAAACACGACCCTCCTGAATGAAACTGCGTCCTCCAAATTTTTAGAAACTTTAAAGCAATCATAAGGACAGATATAGGTTTTTGAGAGTTCCTGGCCCCCTCTCAGTAAAGCTATTTCAAAAAATAATCAATTTAATTTGAATTATAAGCTATTGGCCTCTTATTTTTTTTATCTTAGGTTTAAGAAACGGGTTGCAATTGCAGTAATATCTGAGACTTAATGCTATCCTGACTTAAACGAACCCGCAGTTACGCGATTTTCAAATCGTTGATTCATCTTTTGTTTGAGCGCTACACAACTCGATTACTCACAAAAAACTTTAAATGGCGTCCGGAAAAAACTATCCGTATTTTTCATAGCTGAAACTCAGCGCCACAGCCTAATGAAATTGGTAGTATTATGGAAGAAATTGTCAATCTTGTCAGGCAAATAAATTTAGAAGAGGATGGAGATGACGTTCAAAAACTGCAGAAGGAAACCCGCAATCAGGAGCTGACAATGGATGAGCCCCCAGAATTGCAAGAGCAAAGACATCAAAAAGAACTTGAGTCTTTAATCAGAAGATCGAATGACGGTTGGGAATTTGACAGAAGCCACAGTTAAAGTGAAAAAGGGCTATAAATTTTAAAAGTATAGACTTCAGTGAAGAGCGTAATTTTCAACAAAACAGGGAATAAAAAAACTTATTAGCATAATACGAGGAAATGTTGTGGGAAAAAATCTCTCATCCGGCACAGATTATTTTGTTAGATTTTATGAACCTCTCAAACTCACACTGAATGGCGCAACGGCATATGAGGACTAGGGCCTACTGTTCTCATCCCAGTATACGGGATCATTGGGCGCTAAGGTGCATGAGCGGATATCCCGATCGGGTGGTCAGTCCGAAGCTAGACCCTCCAATGTTTTAAGACCCTAAGCAAGCTAGGGACGAAAGCCTAAGTCGACCTTGCCCATCCCAGGAATAGAACCCGGACCGGTGGTGTGGAAACGCGATACGCTACCACTTAACCACTGGGCCTTTTATGAAACCTTCTGCATCAAAATAAATTCGGTTTGCGATTTTGTATTTGTGTTGTCTCAGATTTTTATGACACATTTTTTTCTTTCTAAATTGTTATTTTCTTTCGTCTCTGGCCCTAACTGAGAATAATTTATATGTATTTATGTGCGAAATTATACCCCGACTTGCGCGAATTCGACTTACGCGGTTATCACTCAGTCCCACCTATAAGTTCGGGGTATTACTGTGTTGCTGTTGTTCCTAATGCCACCTGATCGGCAAAGGCCAGATTAAGGCCCACGAAGTTCATCATGGCAAAGGGCTAAGTGAGGTCTGTCGTTAGCCGTAGCTTTGAGCACTATGCGTGTTATAAAACGATTTGGTTCCGTGGACGACACTTGAGCTACCCCCCCCTCCCCAATTTTGAGGGAGAACACCCTGGGATGGTCAGAGACCTCCCACCTCTTTTCCACTTCCAACCACCTCACGAGAGAACTTGCGGCTCGACGGCTTTTAAAGTACCCCCAAGCCGCGAAGGCACTATACATTTGCAAACATCCATGCCTTCTCCGGGATTCCAACCCAGGCCCAACCGCTCAGCAATCAGCGTCGCAAACCACTATACCGGATGGGCGACGGTATTACAGTATTTAATACAATGGTGAGGCTGAAAAAAAGGAAAGAATCAGGGAGTTGAACGTATCGTATATAAAATTTAGAACTCTGGGTTGATTACTGATTGTTTCTTAACGTCGTGATTTTAATTTGGTTTTTTATTAACGTTGAGCATTTTCAGGCTGCACGAAGATTATTGACAAAGCACCTCGTACTTTAGAATCGTGGTCAATTGAGCATCTGAGCTGTGGCACAATGCTCTCTAAATTTCCTCACCACGTCAGCTTGAGGACTGGACATTGCCAGATTGAGCGTGCAGCAGCTCCTATACACGCTGACTATTAATTGGCACTAGAACTCAATACCACAACCGGATAAAAACAACTCCGGCATGAGTTTGCTACCATAATGGTACATCAAAGAAAAGAATAGATTAAAGAAATAAATTAGAGACATAAAAACTCATCTTATTCTTGTCCACGGTAGATTGAAGAAAAGAATTAAGACGAAATTATGTCGTGAGGACGAGATATATTTGTACTTCCGCTTACAAAAGCTGGCATAGATTTTAATTCAATTACGTCGAATATGGATTAGGATTTAAACATTAGGTTTCGCCGGGAAAAAAATAATTTTTTTTTATCTTTATACCCTTTTGCCTAGCTAAATAAAATCGCAAAAAGTTTTCAAAGAAAAAATATCTTCCACTCACGCACTGTGCTTAAAGTTTTGAAAAGGGAGAAATTGCGTTTTTTTTGTTGTTGTTGTTGTTTTGTTGAGGGGGTTCATCCATGTGACGGCCTGTTTTTAAGCATTTTTTAGGAAATTTTTTTGACGACCAGTAAAAAGATGTAAATAAATGATAAAAAAAACTTAACGTTTTTTGTATTTTAAGAGTATGTATATAAATTTTTAGTCGAAAATGTCCAATAGAACGTGAGTTATAGAGCTCTGAGCGCATCCGCCTCGAAAAAAAGGATGCTCACTTCCTCCACAATTCCAGCTGATTGGCTTATATGAAATAAAAAACATAGCGCCGTTTTAATCTGTAAGCATAAATGCACAGAATGCACTACACTCAATTGAAAGTATCAAAAATTGGATTTTTGGTAGACCTCTGAAGAAAAAAATCCGAAATTCATGGGGTTTCTTTTATGTTTTTGTTATAAAAAAACAGAAATATTTTGAATTTTAGAATGATTATAATCCAATTGGTGCGTATATATGTGCTGAGTCTACCCTATCAATTTGAAGTCGTTCGGTCAAACCGTTCTTGAGATATGACGAAGGAAAGTTTGGAAAACATACGCGTTTAAAAAAAAAAGTTTCAAGTCCTATTAAAACAATAAAAATCTTAACTTACCCTCAATCGACTATGCTCTTCAAAACTAAGCCAAAACTGAAACAAGTTCGACGAAATATTCAATAACTATAGATATTTCCTTTTAAACCTCTACAAACTTGTCTATACTTGTATGAACGCATATTTGCATAGAAGGGTCAATGGTATCAAGCCGACAGTAAATAATAGGCCCAGCCTTCGATTGCCAACTCAGTGCTCCGAGCACCTGCTTCTTTATAACGACTACAAATTTAAAAAAAATCACTTTACCACTCTATTCTATACATGTTAAACAAGCAATTTACGAAAAAAAATTGATTTTTGAACCTATTACATGGTGAACCCCCTTAATTTTTTATGTAAATATTTAATTTACCTATGTCGCAATGCTATTGTTCTAAATGCCAAGTATGGGATATTAGGAACGAGAAAAAAATTAAAACCCCAAAATTTTATATATATTTATTGTTTGCTCTAAAGCTAATAAATAAATAAGTTAGCGATGTTTTATAATTACGTTCATCTTTATCTCTTCATCTTTAATATAAAAATTATAAATAGGAAACTGGAAGCACACATCTTTTATTACAATTTTTTTAGCACATATAATGCTCCTTTAGATCTCTAAAAAATTTGGAACATAACGGAGGTAATAAAAGTCAATGTATCACGAACAAATCACGTTTGACGTCCTGCTTTTTTTTCGTGTGGTTAGCTCTTAACACGTGACAAATGTAGATTGCTATGGTAACGGATACATCCCTAGAAAGCTCCCCAAGTTGTTTTGTCTTTCAGTCAATCTCCAGTAGATGGTTATGTAAGAATTAATTTTGGGGGGAACGTATTTACTTTTGTTTTCACGTGCTTTTTTCAATTCCTACTATTAGTTCACACTCTCCCTATATATATTTATTTTTATATCTTGTTCAAATTTTCAGTCGTTAATAAAATACTTTTTATTCATCCACTCAAGTTCAAATACATTTAAAGTAGTAAGTAATTGAAAAGTAAATAGCTCTATACTAGCTGAGAAAAAGACATTTAACTTGATAAATTGGTAAAAATTTGATATTAGGTGAGTAGGGGTCTACCCAAAACCGAAAAACATGGCGGACAGAAAAGTTTGGGAACCTCTGTTTTATGTAAAGTAAAATAACCAGCACGAATGAACACAGATATGTGAACAAAGGGATTTTCTAAAACAATTATTTTTAGGAACTATACCACGTGTTTGGCAACAATAGCTTGCAATTAAGTAAACAATAATATGAGTGAGGGAATGTTTATTTGTGCCACTCTACAAAGCAACATGGTGTCTATTGGTGACAGACATCTTAATTTTGAACCACGATAAAGTGGAGAAGACGACACCAGAAGTAGCAACCAGTGGCGTAACGGAGAATATTAGGGGCCCCCTGCATAGTCAGGTTTGGGGCCCCAAGCCGGATCTTACAAAGGATAGCAAGACCATAAAATAGTTTTGACCACGTAGAATGCTGACCCCCTTCCCGCGATGTGGGGTTGTACGTTACGCCACTGCTAGCAATCCACTCTCCTAACTTCTTTCATGGAAACGTAGTTACTTTGAGCCATGAGAGATTTAACATGCTTACGTTAGGAGAGGTGCTTACGTTAGGGTGTACTAAAGTACTAAAGTACACCCCCGCAACCCCCTCTCCTAGCTTCCTTCATGGAAACGTGATAACTTTGGGCCACACGAAAGATTTAACGTGCATACACGCACTGCAGGGGCGTAATGTACACCCCCGCATTTCGGGGGTCCCAGGGTTCTAGGGGGCCAAAAGCATTTGTATGTTTTGGTTTTGAAATCCTTTTAAAATGCGACTTGGGGCTCAAATGAAGCCCTATTATTCTTCGTTATGTCACTGCATACACAGAAGGTCTTGAGTGACAATAGGGTTTAAAATCATGACACGCTGGTCGCGAGATCGTGACCATGTCCATTAGGCTACTGTGGCCATGTTAATAATAAAAAGACAGTCACATTGGGTTTGTAAAGAGTTAGAGAACGTAACTATCCATTGTTTCCATATTAAAGAATACTTTTTTATTTCTTGTTGTTATATAAAATTAATTCGTAAGACATTTGGGAATAGTCCCTTAGGAAAATTTTAGTAATTTTCTCCTTTTCTGTTTCTCTTTAAAATGACTTTACTTTTTGGGTTTGCAGTGATGCACCTAAAATCTGTCGAGATTCAAAGTCCTATCGTTGGTGTGGTGAGGAAGTTAGATGAGGGGGTGGTACCCGTTCTGATACATCAAAATTAAATAAACCCTTTTAAGCTATTCGGGACCTCTCCCCCTTCTCTTTCTGACAGTTTGAGAATCCACTGAAGTAGTCCAATCAGACTAACTACACCGAAGGAAAAAAAATAAGAATTTAAAAGGGGAGAGGTAAGGTAGTAAAAACAGATAAAAAATATAAAGGGTGTTTTCTTAGAGGTATAGAAATTTAAATTGCAATAAAACAACGAGGTATTATTCGATTGACATGAATTTTTTTTTTTATTCGGAAGATAATGTGGCATTACATTTTAAATATGATCAAGCAAGACGCAGATTCGTCGAATGGGCCCAAAACGAGATTGCCGTTGTTCCCGATTTTCATAAGCGAATTTTGTTTAGCGATGAAGCGCACTTCTGGTTGAATGGCTACGTCAACAAACAAAACTGCCGCATTTGGAGTGAAGCTAATCCACAAGTGTATGTCGAAACACCGTTACATCCCGAAAAACTGACTGTTTGGTGCGTTTTATGGGCTGGTGGAATCCTTCTTCAAAAACGATGAAGGCCACAACGTTACAGTCAGTGGTGATCGGTATAGAGCCATGATTACTAACTTTTTCATTCCTGAATTGAACAATCATGATGTCCAGGAGCTGTGGTTCCAAAAAGACGGCGCAACATGTCACACAGCTCGTGCCACAATCGATTTATTGAAAGACACGTTTGGTGACCGCCTAATTTCACGTTTTGGACCTGTGAATTGGTCTCCAAGATCTTGTGATTTAACACCGCTAGACTATTTTCTGTGGGGCTATGTAAAGTCATTGGTCTATGCGGATAAGCCATAAACGCTTGACCATTTGGAAGACAACATTCGCCGTGTTATTGCCGACATACGGCCACAAATGTTGGAAAAAGTCATCGAAAATTGGACGTCCAGATTGGACTACATCCGAGCCAGCCGTGGCAGTCCTATGCCAGACATCATATTTAAAATGTAATGCCACAAGATTATCTTTCGAATAAGAAAAATTCATGTCAATCGAATAATACCTCGTTGTTTTATTGCAATTTAAAAAGTTCTATATCTCTAAAAAAAAAAACACCCTATGAAATTTATGTTCAGAATTACTTCTCAGTATCAGAAGATCGTTTGGTGCACTCTTTCTCGCACGCACACACAGAAAGGTTAGTAAAACTCATATTACACATTCGTAGGATCATATTTGTCTTCATTGATTTAGTATGGTATAAAAATTTTTTTTGGATCCCTCTATGTACGTAATATATATTCAATATCACATCCCCCTCCTTTTATTCAATTTCTACTATTAGCTCACTCTCTCCCTATATATACTTTTTGTTCAACTTTTCAATCGTTAATAAGACTTTCTACTCATCCATTCTAGTTCAAATACATTTATTTAAACTTGTAGTGGATGATATTTGATGGTAATTCAGCTTTTTTCAAAAATTAATTCATTAATTAATGTGAATAATTAGTACACAAAAATAATAGTACAAGAGCATATAAAGAAAGGAAAATCGTTCTTCGTGTCCCTGTAGTGCAATGGATAGCGCGTTGCATTTCTAATCCAAAGGTCGTGCATTTGAATCCCACGTGAGATGGCTTAGTTTCTGAAAATGTAAGTTTTTTTTTTACTGTACTATTTTATTAGAATAATTAGATTCAATGAATGAATAAATAGTAACAAACAAACAAACAAAAATAGTCCAACACCCTATATAGAAAGTAAAATGGGAAATGCCAAGAAAAATCACTTTCTATTTTGTCAATTAATAGTATGATTCTGTGCTATGTATATACATATTTATATTCATTGTAACTATTTAATAAAAAATAACTAAAATATAAAAAAAGATTTGTTGACCTAAGTAGGAATTGACTTAAATTTTTTTAATACATATATTTTTTACTTGTTTTTTACTTTTACACACTTGGAAAGTCGAATATATTTTGTTATCTTTCTCAAAAATATTTTCGTGCTGATAAAAATCAGGTGACTTACGGGGGGGAAAAAATCGTTGTTTAAAAAATAACCTCCAATGTGATGCGCGTTAGGACTTGTTCCGAGTGTCTTGGAAATTTTTCTTGTAAATTTTTATCGTCTAAAATATTTTTTTATAATAATTCCCGTAGATGGCGCCATAAGTTAATATGGAGATTTTTTTCATTCTTGCGACAATCGGATGGAATTATTGTTTTTCTTTGAAATGTGCATTTAGAAACAACACATGTGGTTGAAGAAACTGTATAAACACTGAGATATTGTAATCCAAAAGTTCTGTATGTCATGTTGGTTTTAGAATCTACTTCGGAGGCACACGAAAGTTTCAAAGAAAAGAAAAATGATATAATAATAATTTTTGAATGCCGACATTTAAAATTAGAAATAAGACTAAATATAAATCAAATATGCCAGTGAGCCAAAAAAAGTCCATGAAATGTTCGCTGTCCTTTTTGAAGCTACGTGTTTATTAATATGGCTCATTTCTAAGTAATACGGAGGGCTATCATGGGATATATGGGCAGAGGCGTAACGGAAAATATTATCCTCCCCCCTGCAAACTCAAGTTTTGGGGCCCTAGCCCAAACACACACTTTGCGTCAGTCAAGCTTTGGGCGCCCTGGAGCTCCTGGCCCTCCGTAATGCGGGGGTTGCAGGGGATTACGTTACGTCACTGGATATGAGTAATGTATGGTTGCATGGCAAATACAGTCGAACCTCTATATTGCGAATTTTTCTATACAGCAAACTTTTTTCTGGAACCAAGAACATTTCACGATTTTCTTCGTAAAATAATCTCCCTACAGCGAAGTGCATTTTAAAAGCGAGCTTTTTTTCTTGCGATTTAATTTTTTCTCCCTTTTTTAAAAAGTATTTTTGGACATTTCAAGTTTTCCTTTCCTTTAACTCATTTTATAATGGTAATGAACTGATTTTATTAGGTGCCTAACTCACGGACAGCAATAGAATTCATGGCGTTTCATCCAAGAAGTGCAACCTTAAACCTCCATTGTCCAGTTCAACGTAACATCTTCGAAATCCCCTTTCACCCGCAGTGGAGTTGTCCCAGTTCGTTTCGTGTAGCTTGAAAATGTTAAACCGTAAGTGCAAAGAAAAACATCTAATTCTTCAGGAAGTGGATAATGGCGTCAAGAAGATTTCCTTGCAGTTTTTCTTTTCTTTCTTTCTTTTTTTTTTGGATAAGTAATATATATATGTGGGAGACAACAAGGGGTCCAAAAGTCTTTCTTATGGTTTATTTAACATTAAACAAAAATTAATTAAAAAGGTAGATGTTTTTACAGATAAGTTTGACGATGATATTCAGAAGGTAACGCCTGCTCGCGCACCTCTCGCGTTCTCTTTTCTCTCTCTAATGTCCAAGAGTTTTTGTTTCTCTTCCACTAATTCAAAAGTTTTAGTTCGTGTTTTAGCTGCGCCTGCGCGCGAAGACTGCCTTGCTTTTGGCTGCATGCCATAACGGCTATCCTGACTGTACGCTGTCCGCAGCGGTACGTATTCCTTTTTTCCTTTCCATGGATACCAGAGGAGAATCTGAAACATACAAAAAAAAAAGACGGAACAGACAAGGACTATACGACAAATACACAAAGATTTAACATATCATAATTTTTCTGAACTAGACAGTTTCTCCATCATGTGAAGGCACCTCTTCGACATCCGGAAGGTTCCACAGGAAAACATTGTGTTTCACAGGCATAAGAACGTCTTTTTTAACAAGTTGATCTTTGGTTGAACGCATCGATATTTTCCTCTGTAGAGTTCTGGACGTCTGTTCAAAACGATTTCTCTTTTTCCTTCGTTTCCACTGCCAAGGCTCAAAGATCCTTCGGAGCAACACAAACCGATGATGTTTACTCTTCATAGGTAAAGGGTTAGGTGAGCGGGAGATAAATTCCACGGAACTCGTTTTCATGGCACCATTGGCTTTCTTACACAATACTATATCAGAACATTTTTCTCTTACAATACTCAATTTTAACTTAGTACTCTTAATTTTATTACATTTATAATCCTTAATTAGAGAACTCAAATCATTTCTAGTATTAAAGTTTTTAACATGTGGCAAATCATAACTAGAGTTTTCTATCACATTTGAAACAGAAACATTTGAAACAGAAACAACACCACAATCTGCACTCAAAGAGGATCCACTTTCACTCAATAAAACATCGCTCTTTGCGTGGCCTAGTTTCTCTATTTCAGAATATACACTGGGATGTATAATAAATTCTTCGGTCAAGGTCGGTGATATCGCCGTTCGCACACTTATACCGGGAAAGTGTTGATCAAGAGAAATATTTATGGGTTTAACTTCTACCATACGCTGTTCGCCAAAACATGAACTTAATGTTATTATTTCTTCGGAAGGTGTTTGCACTCTAATTAGTGAGGAATTTAAAACTGGGATCTGGCAACCTGAATCGATCAAGGCTGTTACGGGCTGATTTTCCACAAAAATGTTTACATATTGAAGATTTGCGCATTCATCGCTATTTTGTTTTTCGCTCTCGATTTTCAAAGTATTCACGTTTATTCTATTATGGATGTGGTCGTTAGATTCTTTAGGTTTAAAACGCTTCTCACAGTCTCTTGCGTAATGAGATGAATCACCGCATATAAAGCAATTTTTATTTTCTCTTTCATGATATTGGGGATAGTTCTCTTTAATCTTTGTTTTAAAGTTTTGTGATCTATTTTTAAAGGGGTCTTGGGTATATCCATAAGTAATAGGAATTTCTTTATGTGATCCGCTTCTAGATGAAATATAAATATCACACTCTTTAGCTAAATCAATAGGCCTAAACCAATCTTCTGCTTCTCGAATGCCAATATGGGTTGCAGTTTCCTTATTTAAAGTTTCAAATAATTTATCAGAAATTATAAGATCACATAGAGATTCAAAGGAATTAACTTTTCTCAACGAACAATAATATTGGAAGTTTGCCGTCAGTCTTGCAGCAAATTGGATGTATGTCTCGCCTGATGATTTTACAGCATTTTTAAATGAGTTTAAACACTCGCGAGGGGTTAATTGGAATTCTCTGAGTACTAAAGATTTTAGTTTTTTATAGTCATTTAATTCCTCTTCTTTAATATACAGTAAGACGTTATGAGCTCTTTCGCCCAGAAGATTTATTAAAATTTCAGATTTATATTCATCATTTATTTTCTTGGTTAAAAATGCGCGTTCTAATGATTGAAAGAACAGATTAAAATTTTCAGATCTGGTGGGAACAGGAAGAGATAAAGTTTTTATACTTTTTATCATATTTTCTATGTTAGTTTCGAACTGTTTATCTTCGACTTTAGCTGCAGGATTTAAACTTAATGCTTTATTTTTAGCCGTTTGAAGTTCGATTTCTTTTTCTAATTTTGCTAACTGAAGTTTCGCGAGCTCAATTTTCTGTTTTTCTAAAGTTACCTCTCTTTCGTTTTGCGATACTCTCTCATCTATACAGTTTTGAATTAAAGTTTTAACGAAATCTGGATCACTTTCAAATGTACTACTGTTCTCAATTTTAGTCTTTAGTTTAACTATAGTGTCAGTACTCTCCACAGTACCGTCTAGATTCTCAACAACTCTTATGAGATCCTCTTTAAGAGCGTTTTTATACATTTTAGAAAAATATGGGAAGGTCCTACCTTTTTTTTTGGCTCCCTTGTTGCTCGCACGTACGATGTATCCAATGAAGAAAAATTTCGATTTCACAGATCTCACCTCTTCGCAGGTAATATAGTTGAAATTGTTCGAATTGACACCTCTCCGCAGGTGTTTGTGAGTGGATCCAACCTCTACACAGGTGGAATATTTGTCGATGGTTCGTTGAAAAATACACCTCTACACAGGTTATTTTGTTATTTGTTCCGACCTCTACACAGGCGGAATGAAGTTGAAAAATTCAACCTCTACACAGGTTGAACGAAGTTTCCGAAAAATGGCGGCGCGTCTCCTACACGGACGGCTTTTTTTTTTTTTTTCACGTTCCAAATTTTGATCAAAATCGAAATTTTTTTCCATCCCGGCCTCTACACAGGCGGAGTATTCATGCTGAGTTCAAACCTCTACACAGGTTGAATATTTATGCTGAGTTCAAACCTCTACACAGGTTGAACGAAGTTTTCGAAAAATGGCGGAGCGTCTCCTTCACGGACGCTGTTGTTCATTGTCCAGACTTTGGTTCAAAATCGAAATTTTATCGATCGCGGCCGAGCCCCCATAATTTGTGGGAGACAACAAGGGGTCCAAAAGTCTTTCTTATGGTTTATTTAACATTAAACAAAAATTAATTAAAAAGGTAGTTGTTTTTACAGATAAGTTTGACGATGATATTCAGAAGGTAACGCCTGCTCGCGCACCTCTCGCGTTCTCTTTTCTCTCTCTAATGTCCAAGAGTTTTTGTTTCTCTTCCACTAATTCAAAAGTTTTAGTTCGTGTTTTAGCTGCGCCTGCGCGCGAAGACTGCCTTGCTTTTGGCTGCATGCCATATATATAAAATAAATGTATATTAATTTACAAGAAGGTGTGAGAAAATTACCTTTTTAATATATATTGTTTATGAAGTGTTTTTTTTTATGTGGCTTATAAAGTATATTGAAAGACGAACCTCTATATAACGAATTTTCCATATAACCAACTTTTTTTCGGGATTTAGTGACTTCGTCATACATAGGTCTGACTGTATATTTATGTCATAGGCTTGCTACAAATACAGACACGATTGCATCTTATATATATATATATATATATATATATATATATATAATTCAAATAATCTGTAATAGCTCTTGAATTATTAACGTCCAGTCCTTCAGGACAATCATGTAATTATTTTAATTGGTTACCCGCCTACCAGGGACCTATGAAACTATCTCCATCCATCTCCTAAAATCACGTGACATCCCTTTGCCCATAAATACCGAGATCTGGAAATCGCGCTCACTTCTTTTCTGTCTGTAGTCATGTAGCCGGCTGCTTTGTGTTGTAGTTTCTTTGTCAGTGTTGTGCCATCTATCTTTATATTTATGTGTTTCAACATGCAATAAACTGGATTATTCATTTACATGACTGCCTAGTCAATCGCATCATAGAAAATGCAACAACACACAGTATCATTCACACATCACCGGCCATGCCCTACCTTTGGTTCGCCATGTTAAAATCAAACACTCGCCGAGACAAAATATGGCATCGTATATGCACGACTATAAGTTTCCTTATATATATAAAGTAAAGATTATAATACATTCTTTTTTAGAATTCTTCAACTTTCTTGGAATATTTTCAAGTTTCTCAAACTTTTTTTCATTGATTACGTTGATTACATTTTGGTGAGTGAATAAGAGTTTATAAACAACGCGCCATAAGGCCGCATGAGAGCTACTGGAGACGGACCACGTATTTTTGAACCACGATCGAGTGACGAGGACGACACCAGAGTGTCACCTCCCTCTCCTAACTTCCGCCCCACACCAACGGGAGGACGTTTGAGCCTCCCCTTTACAAGGCGTGTGGGTATTTAGTGGCACTAAGGCTAGAACGTATGACACACCGGCCACGAGTTTGTGACAGTAATCACTAGGCAACCGTATCTGTACAACATTTCGAAGGAGATTGATTAACAGATAAAACTATCGATGACAGACTATCTGATATTGAAACATGGTCATATGCCAAAGACGATATCTGAGCAGGGCATCCTTTTTTCTATTAAACTCCACACCGAGTCAACATCGAGAATTAACGTACATCAGCCCCTCTACAGACAGAGCCTTTTGTTTTGTCTGACGTAGTCAGTACGAGGCCCACGAAATTCATCGTGGCAAGGGGCTAGAAGTACGCCTGTCATTGGCCTTGTCCTTGAGCACCATACAGGTGACAGTACGAATTAGCTCGGCGAAATTCCCCGAAGGGACGATAGATGGCGACACCACCTATCTCTACCTCCACAACTTAGGCATGGAACTGAAGGGGAGGGAAATATTCTCCAGTACCCTGCACTCGTGATTCTGCCCACAAGACTTTCGGACCCACTGATTTAACGAGCACGTACTCCGTGTGTACTCGAATGTATTTGGTGGCATCGGACATCGAACCCAGGCCTTCCGATCAGGAGTCCGATGCTCTTACCACTAGGCTACCCCCGGCCCGAGCCTTTTGTGAAACTAGGATATGAATCCAGGACAAATATAAGGCTGTTTGTGATTATGACCCCTAGGCAGCGCACACAGGAATTTTTCAAGGGGGTGGTCTAGAGTTGAAAGTTTACCATTCTTATATATATCATGCCCCTTTTGATTTTTTTATTTTCGGGAACAAAAAACAGTAAAAAACTAATTATTGAATAAATAATTAGCATTAATTTATAATAATTAATCATTGTTGAATAATAATTAACCTCATTAATAACAAATATTCAATTAAATTTTACGTGCTATTTACTTAGAATTCTAATCAACCGGGAAAGAAAATCAAGGGTTTTTTTGGGGGGACCCCACGCCCCCCTTGTGTGTGCCACTGCCCCTAGGCTACCATATCCACATTTTGCGGAGAAGTTAGGTTTTATTCGACATTCATTTCTCGAATATTTCTCGCTGTGTTTAAAGAGATGTTTGGTTCTTGTGCAAAATTGGGAGATCTGGTATAAACTCTGACAATGTCCCGCAATGACTCTCAGGAACCCCATTCTTACTTAAAGATACAGTTTTTATTTTCATAAAGTGTAAATGCTTCAGTTTTTTCTGTTGAATTGTTAAATGTATGGATAGTTTGCATTTGGATATTTGTCTTGATAATAATATGGTCACAATGTAGAATAGTTTTTCTTATGACAGTTGGTATCCTCAGTTTTCCATCTAATAATGTTCAGATAATATTAGATAATGAGAAGTTGAATGCAACTGGAAGTACTTTTTAATTTATTTCTATTAGTTACCTAAAGAAATTTTCACTTTTGATTCAAATCGAAAGACTTTTTAATAAATCATGAACGTTTTATAATTTAATGGTTTACAATTAGAGGAAATGACATTTAGTTTTTTAAAATACCACTAGATGGCGGCACTACTTTTGATTTCTTCACATATGAACCTTTTTAAGGGGTCACAGGGGTGTTGAAAATGTTTCGAGCACAAAATACAAACAATTTTCGACTAGAAATAATTCTTTGAGATTAAAATGAAATAATTTGATTCTTTTACACATTTCTTATAAAGGAATAAAGTTTCAAAAAAGTATAAAATATCTAAAATATAATCATAATTTTAAAAATAATAAGCACATAAAAATAAGAAAAATTTTTTGTAAGAAACAAATAGTGAGTTTTATGACGCGCATGATATTTTCTGCAATAATAATTCTAATTACTAGCAATAAATTGATTTATAAAGTCAAATATATCCTTATTACATGCTAGCTTATCTTATAAAAATAAAATAAAAAATAATATTTTTAAAAATAAAAAAATACATTTTTTAAATTTTTTTTAAAAATTCAATTTTTGTTGAAATATTTCAAAAATTAAAGATTTATAATACTATAAATAGCTAGGATTTGAAGATTATGATAGAATTTATAATTCTGTAAAGTTTTATACATCAAAGTATGATAGTTTTTGAAACGCAATGCGCGTAATTGAAAAAAACACAAACTGAGAAAAAGGGCTTTAAAGTTTTAAAATTGAATTTGAGAAAATAAATCCTAAAACTTACACGCTAAAATTCTACAGGATAAAAATATATACCTTCCTGTTCCTGAAACAGCTCAATTTCTTTACTCTTTTAATTTTTCTTGGCTCTGCGAGCTTCAAAATTCATTATAACAGCCTCTGTCTTGACGTAAAGATTCGACGATTGTCACGTTCAGCCAGGGGCACACAAACATTTCTGTTAATTTTCAAGCCAAATTTCTCTAAAATAGTAATAAGTATTTGATTTCCATCATTAAAAACACTGGTTTCTAGATTTGCAGCAATCTCTGCAATCTGAAGCCTAGAACCAATCGTCTTAGGACAAAACTTCCAAATTAATGAATTTAAACTTTCATTAGGATTCTGTGTCTTACCTCCTAAACATTTCTTCAGGAGTGCCGGATGAGATAAGTCTGCAAATACAGGCTTAATTACATCTTGAACAGCTTTAGCAACTGAGGGTTTGTGTTTATAATTTTGTAAATTATTATTAATTGCGGCATTATACTTACACCATGTATTTGGATTTGTAGGACAAAACCAGTGTATCGGTTCATCATCATTGCTGCAAGAATGACCCCAAACAGCCCAAATGGCTTTCCGCATTTCCTTTACACTAGTAGAATTGCATCGAATAGCATTACCATAGTAATGCGCAAGTTTATCAATTAAACTATCTGTTAACCTACCTTTACCGCCAATAGTTTTACCATCAGATAATTCCTTTTTTACTATATACTAATTTAAGCTTCATAAGTCTTGTACCCATTCTCTTTTGCACATGGCCTACACATTCTATTTTCTGAATAAGATAGTCATCGCCGTATGGCTTCTTTTCAGAAAGGGCATTGATTGTTTTTGTGTCGCCATCTCCTATGTAGTTCGAATATTTCAGGTTGTGAAGCTTTTCTGATCGATTAAAAATCCTTAACATCCCGTCAACCTCCATCTTACCAGCAGAGCCAGAATAATTTTTCTACATGAAATCTTATGCGCTCTTTGCCATTTTTATTGTACTTGATACCAAATTTTACCCCTTTATAACTGTCGCATCCTTTGCAAAATGAGGACAACACTTTCCTATCCAAAACCTTACCTGTTTCGGCCCTATTACAGTACATACTCCAATCAACGATGAATGTCCTCTCGTCTTCCAGGTACCATCACCACTTACCGTTAAAAGGTTATCAGGTGACGAAGAATATTCTTCGACAGCTGCCATTTTCATGCTTTCTTCAGCGACTTCCTTCATAACACGTGAAAGTTTATTATTAATAACATCATGTGATTTTTGTTCAACAGGATTAGGAAGACTCATTACAGCACAAAAGGTTTTTAATGACTCTAAACCTTGGCCTATGCATATCATTGCTAAAATAGATCTTCTGTTAATTTCTGGAGCATTATTTCTTTCCCAGTGTTTTCACAGCTTGAAAAAGTACAAACACTCCCAGTTTTTACAACGTATTTCAAAATTCGAACATAAACCACGAGTGGACTTTTCATTAATTTTTAATGGTTTATGACATTTTAAACAACATGATACTGATAAAATAGAGCTAAAAGTTGAAATAAAATCAAAAATACGATATCCTTTGAAGTTTTCACTTACCTTAACAAGATTTGACTTTAATGAAGTCTGATATCCTGAGATTTTATTACTGGAGAAGCACACATTTTTATCTCTCCTTTCTGCAACATATGAGAACATACCTTCATGATTTGGTTCCCTCTAAATCTTCTTTTCTTAGGACGAAGGTCTACGATGAGTATTTTCCATTTGAATCGAGTATTTTCAATTTTTATAAACGGTTTTAAACAACGCTGTTTTGAATTTCGATAAGTCATTTGAAACAAACGTGCTAGCATTACCAAAACAGAATCAAAACACATTAAAAAATGTGTGTTGAGTTGCAAGCTTCCTTCTCAATTAAGCAAGTGTTTAAAATATTTCATGAGGCTTTTTTTTAAAAACAGAAAAATAAAACGTATGCGGAAATCAAAAATAAGTGGGTGTGGCATGTAGCCATTTAAACATTGTTATTACTAAATTGCTGTTTGGAATTTTTCGAATAACTTTCGAAGTTTTTATAGTACTATCACGTGGTTGGTATCAAAATGTTCAAAAGAAAATGAGGAACAACATATATTTTTTTCGAAAATTCGAAAAAATAGAAGATTAACACCCCTGTGACCCCTTAATAAAACCAGATGCTTTGCAAAAAGATTTTGGAAGCTCAAAATATGTTCTTTTGAATTTGCCAGCATTATGTGTGTCTTTTATATTTATAGTTATAACACAATGATTACCAATTTATTGCAGTCAATGAGTTATTTTTATTAATTCTACTGATAATAATTTTTTTATCAGAATGATTTTATTTTGTTCTTAATTTTTCCGCAAGATTAATATCATGTCTGTGTTGAAAAGTGCAATCAAAATTTATCACGACTCAAAGGAATTTATAAATTTATATAAAAGAGGTGTTAATTATTTCATAAACGAAAATTGGTCAACTTTTTCATAAAAGATCAACAACCAATAAGCAAATTAAATAAATATCACATTTTTATATGATCTTTAAATGGCAAATACGTGTTTAAAGTACTCCGTATCTATGTAATGTAATCAAATTAATGCTACAGATTAGCGATACTCAAACCTGTGGCCCGTCGAGCCTTTTTAAGTTGCCCGGTCATAGCATATTTCTCTGAGAAATTTCTTTATTTGAGAACATTGTATAAAAATTTGGTGGGAAATTCTTTGTCCAATGTAATATCTCAATTTTGCTTTTGTTCTTTTCTTTCTTTTGAAATTGTTGGGGTTTTTTTTTTTTTTTGTCCAATCAAATATATCAATTTTGCTTTTTGCTGTCGGTGTCGTACGGGTACCAATCAGTGGCGTAACGTACACCACCGCCACCCCTGCATCTACACTTCATGACAGGAGGTTAGAGTCCGGAAGGACTAAGCACTCCAATAAAACGTGCAACGAACGTGGGGGCCCAGGACTCTAGGGGCCTCGAAACCTGAGCGATGCCAATTGCGTGAGATCCGGCTACGGCTCAAAATCTGATTTTGCAGGGGGGCCCGAAAATTCTGTTACGCCACTGGTACCAATTTATATTCTTTTTTCTGTTTGGAACAGTTACGGTTAGTGATAACAGACAACAGTGGAACGAACATTGGGTGGATTTAATTTTTAACTATGTTTCATATCTTGCAAGTGAAAAATATTCGAAGAAATATATATCATTTCAAGACGATTGGGAAGTTGACTATTTTGTAGTGAAAAACAAACATGGATCAGCAATTGTTTGATTTGTCACGAAAGTGCTGTATTAAAAAAAAATACCAATAAACAGGAATCATTCAATGACACTTTTCCTCGAAGATCAATTTCAAGAGGTGATAAATAGTAAGGTGACCAACCGTCCTCCTTTAGGGAGGACAGTCCTTCTTTTATAGGTCCTGTCCTTCTTCGAAAAGTGTCCTCCTACTTGTCCTCCTTTTCAATATTTTAAAACGGATCTGCTAATCTCTGTATTCAGAGATGAATCAAACATGTTTCCAATATGTCGAAGAATAGTCTGAAACAAATATCACTGGAAATAACAGTTTTCAATGGTGTTTTTGACTTCATCACAAGTAAATTGGGCATAAATAGAAAACTGTGTTGATTTTTTATCAAAAGAAATATCTGATATTAAAATTGTTCACTATGGTTTATTTGAAGAAATTGGAAGACTGAATGTATATTTAAATTAAAATACATTGAAACAATTGGAAAATCAATATGCTGAAATTTATAAAAGATGGTTTGAAAATACTTAATCATTTCAAAAATAAACATTCCATATAAAAATTTAGTTTTTTTTTTTTTTTTGAATTTACGTTGTGCTTGAGTTGAGTTGAGTTAATATTAACGTCGCACTGTTCAGCTACACGAGGGCTTTTGGCGACGGACCACGTAATTTTGAACCATGGTCAAGTGACGTGGACGACACCTGAGCTGGCACCCCTCTCCTAACTACCACACCACACCAACGGGAGGACGTTTCAGCTCTCGACAGATTTAACGTGCATCGCTGCCCTACACGGCGGGTCTTTAGTGGTACTGGGATCGAATTCATGACATGCCTGCCATGGTTGGATACCTTAACCACTGGGCAACCGCAGCCCCTTTACGTTGTGCTGCCCTGGAACTAATACACTGGCCTCAAAAGTTAAGGTACAACCGGGTTTTTGTGTCTAATTTGCAAATGAATGAATGTAGAAACAAAAAATTTGGAGGATATGTGCATTAAATAGTTTTTTATTGAATGCGTCATAGAAATTTGTATAAGTGTATTGCAAAAACGATTTATAACAAAAAAGCAATCTCTGCGGAAAAGTCCATTCTTGGAGAAAAACAGCACATCACAGTGTTATGTGGTAAAATGGCATAAAAACAATACAAAAATGGGTTCTAATAAGGAATGTGTCCACCCCTAATTTGAATGCATTGGCGGCATCGATTTCCCATGCTGTTTATTAAGTTGTCGGACACCGGAATAGGAAGCGAAGACCAGACACAGAGTAAGCCTTGTTTCAGCTCATGTAACGACCTTGGAGGAGGATTTAAAGCAGCAACCTCTCTGCCAAGGTAGTCCCAAAGATGTTCTGTCGGATTCAGGTCTGAGATCGAGCTGGCCATTCCATTCGTTCCAAACCGTGATCCTCCAGATACTCCTCAACAATCCGAGCTCGGTGAGGTCGTGCATTATCATCCATCAGAATGAAGTCGTTACCAATAGCAGCATATGGGCGGACATATGGATCAAGGATCTCATCCCGATATCTAAGACCAGTTACGGTTCCTCCATGGAACACATGCAGGTCAGTGTGGCCACCGAGCGAGATCCCTGCCCAAACCAGGATTCCACCACCTCTATAACTGTGTCTTTCAACAGTGTTGGATTGATGGTATCTAGTGCGCTGTTCCCTCCAGATCAGTAGACGCCCTGAATCACTCTCCATTGTAAATCTGGACTCGTCTGTGAACAGCACAGAAGCCCATTGTTGCTGCGTCCAAGAAACATGTTCGCTTGCCCAGCATAAGCGGTTCCTTCGCTGTCGTCCGTTGAGGGGAACGCACACAACTGGTCTTCTTGCATACAGACCTGCATTGTGAAGACGATTTCGCACCGTAGTAGCGGAGATTCTTCTTCCTGATGCTTGAAAGTGGTCTGCAACGAGCTGCGGCACAGTAGTGGTTCTTCTTCGTGCCGAAAGAGCTAGAAAACGGTCTTCTGCAGGTGTTGTAGCTCGTGGTCGGCCTGGAACAGGTCTTCTGGACACAGAATCTTCGGATTGGTATTGATCCCAAAGTCGCTGAACAACACTACGAGACACATTGAGACGTCTAGCAGCATCAGCCTGCGACAATCCCATTTCCATCCATCCAACTGCCCGCCACCTTAACGAATTGGGTAAACGACGTCTCTGAGACATTTTCTAAACTCTATTGACTATTGTCACCGAAACTGCCAACAACTGTTGAAAATCAACACAACTTACACACAAAAGTACGAAAGCTTGATATTTGCATATTTTTCTCTCACTCATAAATATACGTTCCTTTCTATAAAATAAAAGTGGTAGCAATCGTTTTTGCATTAATGTTTTTAAAGTTCGTTATTATCATTCATGTAAACTATGCATTTTATTGTTACTGCCATTTTTTATGGTGAGCTTCGAAAAACATGTTGTACCTTAACTTTTTGAGGCCAGTGTACATCAATTGAAAGAGACTTTTCAGTTGGTAATTTTTGGACAAGTGAGAAATCAAGATTGAATGTTGATATTTTAGCTGCAGTACTTATAGTAAAGATGAAGGATATTTTTTGCTCCGAAATTTCCGATATATATATTAGAAAATAATATATTGACAAACAAAAAATTCAATGAGAAAATACTCGTTTAAGTAAATAAGTAAAAGGGATGTAAGCGTAAGTAGCGTATAGTTGTTTGAATTAATAAAATGTTTCATACATTTACGTTTTAACATTTTCTTAAATTTTTCGTCCTTTTCATTGTAAAAAAAACTGGTCATCTTATAAATAGGCTTTTTCTTGAATAATCCTTGCAACAGCAACAAAGTGTTTTGTCAGTGGTAATGTCACAATGGTAACAAAGACATCCCATGAAGTTTGTTATACACTGCTGGACAATTGCTAAGGACGGATAACACTATCATCCATAGCAACCACAAAATGAAAGGAAGCAAAATGTGGAAAATTAGCATAAGTGTGGGATATTAGTAAGAAGAAGTATGAGTATGCAAATTTTTTTTCCACGTCTGTTCATCACGTGATAGCGTTTATAAGAGCTTTAAAGGTTTTGACGCGTGTGGACAGTTGTTGTTTCAAGTCAAAGTTTTACAGGAAAGATTTAATAGACGAACTTAAAATTTTTGGCATGTCTTTCCGACATCACATAGATGATTCTATGCGTGGCCGAATTATTGGAAAGATCGAAGAAGGGCGAAAAAAAAAAACAGATGTTGCCAGGAGTTCGACATCGCTCACAGCGTTGTTTCATGGCCGTGGAAGTCATTTAAAACTACTGGAATGTGTAGTAGATGGCACGGGGAGGTCGTGTTAGAAGTACGACGCCTGCAGAAGACAGATATATCGTCCTATATCAGCAAAAAGGAACAGGCGCACCACAGCTCAGCAGGTGGCAAATCAGTTTCTTGCTGCCTCAAGAAAGCAGATCTCCCGAAAAACTGTTGCCAGACGTTTGAGGGGAGAAGGACTATACGCACGCAGACCTGTTGTGTGTGTCCCATTGACCAGACAGCACCGTACTGCCCGTTTGCAATGGTGTCGTGAGCATCACAATTGGAATGAACAGGACTGGGCATGCGTAATATTCTCAGATGAGAGTAGGTTCAGTCTGTCATCGGATTGTAGACGCCAACTGATCTGGCGCGAGAGTGTACTGCTTATCATCCAGAAAATATCCAGGAAAAGGACCAATATCCGACATGCAGTATCATGGTGTGGGCCGGCATCATGATCAATGGCCGCTCGCACCTACATGTGGTTGCGAATGGGACTATGACGGGCCAACGATACATTGATGAAGTTCTACTTCCTCATGTTCGTCTTTTCCGTGATGCTGTCGGTGATAAATTTGTTTTTATGGACGACAACGCAACATGTCATCGAACACTCGCTGTTCAGGATTGTCTAGACAGCGAGGGTATTCAACGTCTCGTATGGCCAGCGCGTTCTGCAGATCTAAACCCCATAGAAATAATGTGGGATGCTTTGGGGAGGAAATTTGCTGGTCGAAACTATCCTCCGACAAACAAGAACACCCTCATCCGTGCACTCACAGAGGAATGGGATAAATTGCCTCAACAGCTGCTGGATAATGTTGTGCAAAGTATGGTACGACGTGTGGAATGTTGCATCACACTCCACGGTGGACATATCCCGTACTGATACCTTTCTTTAAGGTGCCTGCTGACTTTTAGATGCATTGTTCCATTTCTCCGTACGCAGATCAAATGAACATTTTTTTTTCTTTCAGATGTTTCACAGCTTTTGTACTTTCCAGAACAATAAATATTCTTTATTCTAATGTCTGAACAGTTTGGCAACTATATTTTATCCTACTAGGCCTCATGTCTCGTTTAATGTTATGCTACATAGCAATTTGTGATCCGTCCTTAGCAATTGTCCAGCAGTGTATTATTGGTTATCATATGAAACCGTTTACTGATGCATACATTGTTTAGGAGTGTTTCTTATAAATGCTTCTAATTTAGTATTAGTAACAAAAATAAAGAAAAACATATAAAAAATAATAATTAAAAAAAAGCAAAACAGGAGTTATAATATTATGATCAATTTTCCACATTTTAAATTGTGACAAACCTATACGGAACTTTATCACTAACCTTCTGAGTCGTCTTTTTTAGGGAAATTTAATTCCCTACCTATTTCCAATCAGCTCCAAAAAGAGGACGGGATTCCTTGTCATGCAGATTAGAAAAAGTATTTAAGTCAAACGGAATAGTAAAGTAAAAAGCAGTGGGAGAGAGAGATTGAAGCATAGAGGTATAATAGTGAAGTTAGATTTATTATTGAAGATTTCTAGTTGGATAAATTAATCTCAGGAAGACTTGAAATTCAGTGTGGTAAATATTGATTTATATTTAAAGCCTCATTAAAGCTTTATATATTAGAGTGAGATTAAAGTTAAATGTTCAATAGGAACATTATTGAATATAATTTTGGAATATCTTATCGTGGTGATTATAACAGTGATTATTAAGTCTGAGGTATCTAGACTGCGCCAGCAGTCTTCTGCCCTCTATCTGGAACTGCGATGTTCGTTGTGTTGGAACTTTGTTGGAGGGGTGGGCGTGACTTCGAGAGAGATCCAATGTGATTGGCTGAAACCAGTTTCTGTGGTGTGGCTTTGAGATAGAATGGAAGTGAGCTCTTGGAATTGATTGCATGATCTTGATATTTTAAAAAGAATTAAAAGTTAAATATGGAAGAGTAAATTAAATTTAAAATAAAAGTAATAAGGGAAAAATTTTAGGTTGATTATAATGAGTAAAATTAAAATGATAAAGTTTAAACTTTATCCATAATTGCTTCTGCGAGAAGGCAGGTTTTTTCTTCATCTGAGTTAGCTTTTTTAAATTTAGTGAGTAGATCTAGGATTTTGGGATTTTTCTTGACTAAATTAGAAATTATTTGGAAGAGTTCTAATACTTGAGTTAAGTCTGAGGTGTTGTTACTATCTTGACTAAGGAATCCATGGGGAATCTTCTTTTTGTCATCGATAGGAATCTGATTGGGGACTTCGCCGCTAACAACGTTAGCGAAGGAAATTCCCTTTAATCCATTTAGAGGCGAAAATTCGCTTTTTCTTGGGGTCTCCGAAAGGGGTTCCTTTTTTCGGCTGGGGGAATTTGGGGCATTTAGTGTAGCATGCCGAGTGACCGTAGTCTTGGCAGTTGATGCAGAATGGATTTTCCTGTCTTTCTTTAATTAGGCAGTTTCTCGTGGCATGGTTCTTTCCACATTTTAAGCACCTTGGTTGCATGTGACAGTTTGCGGCGGTATGATAAAAGTTATTACAGTTGAAGCATTGGGTTATTCCTCTAACAAGGTAACCCTCAACTCTCACTTGTAAATAACTTAGGTGAGTTAAGTCGAAAATTTTGCTATTGTGCGCGTTTCTCGGGAGAATTATTAAGAAAATGGGAGGGGTTTTTTGGTTCTTTTAGAAGTAAGCTGAGTACAGCTTTCAATTTTGAAACCTACATCTGCTAGGTCGCTAGTAATATCATCGGTTTTAGAGGAGTTGGGGAGGCCTTTAATTACTGCTTTAATGGGCTTATCTTTTTAACATCAATGACGTAAAATTCAAAATCTATGTCAGTTTTTAAAAATTGAATGAGGGATCTGCATTCCTCATGATCATTAGAGAACATTTTTACAACATCACCAACGATTCTGTTGCGGAGATTTGGGAATTTATTTATTATAAGTTTCATCTGATCACGGAAATTATCTTTTATTTTAAGCATTACTGGGTAGGGGGTTTAGTTGGGGGAGTAATTGTTTCGGAAATTACATTTTCATTCGTAGGGAGTGGATGCTCGACATCCTGTTCGAGATCGGAAAAATTATTTTTGTTTCTATCGGGTCCTGGGTAGAAATGGGGGAGACGGGCCGAGCCGTCTTTTTCGGAAAAATAAATTCCTCCGAGGATTCCTTAGTTCTATTTTTTTTCGCTTTTTATTTTGTTTTTCTTCTTGACATTATGATTAGTTTTATCCAAAGTGGATTCACTAACGTTAGAATCCTCAACAATCGGGGGAATTTTATGCTCTTTGCAATCATCTCTTGTACATGGGGGGAAGGGTTTTGAGCTCACTTACCACCTCGTCTTTTTCTTAGCCAAGTCGTAAGAAGTCATCTGGTAGAGTTCAAGGAAGGAGTTCTTCTTGGTTGGTGTACTTGCACCTTCTGAGATAGAGCTATGCATGGCTGAGATGCTGTGAACAGTATCCCTGAGTTTTTCGCAGGCTGCGACTTTTGATTGTCGCGTCGGTGAGAAATCCATAAAATCGCTGATATCACTGATATCGCTCATGATTATAAAAAGGTCGTAGATCTCACTGGTGCGTGGTCTCCTCATCTTATCGTGGTAATCTCTGCGTGATCGATATTCTAATTGTTAATTAATTGGATCATTAAATATTTAAGTTAATTAAAAGGAAAGTCCCTTTTAAACCTCATATTACTATTTTAAATTATTTGTTATTAAAAGTCTTTGATTCTATTTGGGAAAGATAACCAAATAAAGATAGTTATTTATAAAAATGGCTACTGGCTCTTATCTGACTCCAAATCATTCTCGTTCTCAAAGTGAGATCCAAGGGGATCTTCACAAAATTTCTAATGTTATCTTGATCTTTTAAAACAATTGCGGCGCGCGTGAAATGGCGGACATATGTATGCGGCCCAGCAGAAAAAAAAAGGATGAGTACCCCTGTTATAGATGTATATCAGGAAATAATATTCCAAAATTTTGATTTTCGATCGGCATGTACCATATGGGCCCACTTTTAACAAATAAAATATCTCGTTAAGAGATTTAATAATTCTCGTCTCGATATAATTTTCATTTTTAATGAAAATGAAAAAAATCAAAATTATATCGATTCGCTACAAAATTATATAGAAGCGTTTATTTCTCAATATTCCCTGAATTAAGATAAATTATGGAAAATTACATTTAAAATGTATACTTTTACACAATACACGACGTTCTGAATATATTTGTTTAGTGTATGCTGTAAGCCACATATTTTCATCTAGATTGATATGAAAATACATGAATAAAATCAGTGTACCCATCCATCCAGTATAAATATCTATCGCTACGTAGAGAATTTTCGTGTTGTTTTTGTATGTAGCTCATTTATATAACCTCATTCAAGATTTAGACAAAAAATATATTTTAAAAGGAAGACTTTTTTTCTCTTAGACATAACAATGCATAATATTATTACGTATTTTATAGAATCCCGAATAACAAATTCAATACAAAAATAAATTGCAGTCTGTTAAAGAAATTGTAGTGTCTTACGTAAATAATAGATGGAAGCACGAGTCAAATCCCATTGCCTCGTGTTGAAATGTCAAACAACTTGTATATGTTCTATAAACAAAATTATTTGTTGCTTCTTATTAATATGAACAATTTTTATGAACAACAAAATAATAGGCATATGCAAGTTCGATATACGGACTTTTTTTTTTGGCAATTTTTTTTGGCGCCTTTATTGGGCGATTCTGCGCCAGATTCTGGCTATTCTGATTCCCTTGTTTTCCAGTCGGGTTCCTAGGTCTTTTAGTTTTATGGCGGATTTTCTAATCAGAGAGAGCGAGGAACACAGTTATTTAGAAAAAACTTTCTAAAACAATTTTAATTTCTATGGGATTCTCTCTAACATTCTTCTTTTCCTTCTGGATTCCCAACTGTTTGACATAGATATTTCCCCGGACAAAATTCACTGCCCTATAGTTCCTATTATTTCTTAATATTTATATATATATGATTTATTTAGTAATAATATTTATTATTTAGTAATAATATTTATTTAATATTATAATTGTGACATTATTTATTAAAGTTTATTTTTAGTTATTGATTAGGTTGAATATTCTTTCATTATTAGGTTGTATTTCAATTCTTTTATTATTATTACATTATTTCTTATTCCATATTATTTATTAATATTTCTTTTTAATTACTGATAAATTACTTAATTATTGATTAGTTGACTTAATTCTGTCATTATTCGGGGCAAAGTACCGCGTTTCGTGTCGTTTCACAAGGGGAAGGGGGGATTTTGCCACCCTATGCTTTCCTTGGCAACTAATGTCGCCAAAAAGAAAATAGCCGATTTTTTTTTTAAAAAAAGTCCGTTTATCGAACTTGTTCCAAATAATAAGCAGGTGCTGAAGTGAAAAACAAATTTGATCAATCATTTCAAAATTATTTTGATAAATAAACTGTCATGAAGGTATTTTCTATATTAATGAGAAATTGTCACATATGATGAATTCCTTTTCACTTCTGCGTTACACAAAAATATTATGAACAATTTCCATAATTTCTCTTTCCCAAAAAATTCAGAATCAATTATTAGTGTAATAATTTATATTTGTTTTCTTAATAAAATGTATTACTTTTCATGGAAAAATTGTTTTTTCTTCAAAATATATTTCTTTAATCTTATAAGAACATTTTTTTTTTCTGTTTATAATTTTATGTAATTACAGTAGAACGCCGTTTATCCGAACGTTTATTATCCGGAGCGTCAAATATCCGAAACAGTCTTTTTTTTTGTCAACTGTATGTACTGTATATGAATACGTTTTCGAACACAGTGCAATGCTCAACAGTTGTTTCGCGTGAGGCCGAAAGTGACAGGAAAACCCAAGGTCAGGGGTATTTGGGGAATTTGTGATTCGGTAAGCATCTGCGGGGAATATTAGGTCAATTTGTTTTCAAGTGAGGGGTTAAATACGTGCCTATTGTTCAGTTGTGAACTGTTATTGCTTCGAATTCAAAGCGGTAGCGCAATGTCTTGAACATAGAGATGAAATAATTGAACCGTCTCGCGAAGGGAAAAAGTGGAGCGTCTCCAGCACAGTTTTATATAATGTTGGAAACTCAACAATTTCTAACATAAAAAATGCCGAGAAACTATTTTAAATTCTGCGTCAAAAGTTGACTCAGAACATGGCTGGAGGAAAAGAAAAACTGCTAACGCGTTTTCTGCGTTAGAGACAGCTGTAGAATGGTATGAACAACAATCAGAGTGCTGTACTTCTCAACTACTGCTGCTCAAGAGAATCAGAGACCTGGCAGCGAAAAAACGGTGTACAATGGTACAGCGAAGAAAGAGGGATTATTTTCCACAATAAAGGTAAAATTGCGACATTTTGCACCTATTTTGCTTTTCTTCAAGCACGTTTCCCGCATGTGATGTGGTTTTCAATATTCCTATAGTGTCCGGTTTCGTATACTGCATGGATCGCATTCGGTTTTCGGTTATTCTGACAATCGCGTATCTGAATGGTGTCCGGTCCCAATTGATTCGGATAAACAACATTCTACTGTGTGTTGTGTTCCTTTTATGAACCAGTTTCTATGAATAATTAGCACAATTTTAGTAAATGATAATATTTCAATGCAATAATTTCTAGTGATGATTTTTCACATCAGGAGAACTTTGAATTTAATAATTTAACAAAAATTGGAAAATTCACTATCAAATTTCTATAACACTGCTGTAAAATTTAAGAACAAAAGAAAAAAAAACTTTTTTTGTTCATGGCATATAGTATTTTGTTCGTGATTACTTCTAAATTTATAAATAGGAGCATATTTTCTGATATTACAGGAACAATTAACGAATCCACTTTTCTGTATAGTCTTATCACATTCCATCTCTTAAATTAAAAAAAAAATTCGGCCAATAACAAAACAATATTTAATTCAAGATTTTCTTAGAGTTAAAATAAAAATTTTAATAGAGGCTGTATATTTTTTTTATATTTAACTAATTCAAAATACTTCAACATTCTTCACAGTACTTACTACAACTTAATTGCAGCAAAACTAGAGCAATTTATTCCCTTATAAAACTAAGAAGGAAACAACGCAGTCAAGAAAAAAGGAAAAATCACGCAATAAATTTTAAATAAATCTGAAGTTTTAAATTGGGTAAATGTCCTTGTAACATGGAATTAAAAATATGGCATGTTCCAGAACTTCTGCCAGAGCAGGTGGTAACGTATTGCAAACATTGTTTAATAAGACTCTGAATTTTTTTATTATTTGATAACAGGTGAAAGTGCTTATTTTAGGCAGTAACATGCTTATATTTTTAAAAAATTTCGAAAAAATATTTATTTAATACCTTTGCAAAATATAACTTAGTAAATATTTGTGCAGGCTTTGATGCCAGGATATTAAATATTAGTGTGGATAATGGTTATATGAAGAAAAAAGCATTACTAATCGGAAACTACATATTCAGAAAAGATGTTTCATAATATGGAGATTAAGAAAATAATTTTAAAATATTTTCAAAATTTAATATTGGCACAGAATTGGTATATTGTTAATATTTGTATCCGACTTCGTTCGGAAACGTGATTTTTCAAAAGCCTACAAGCAAATATATTTTTTTAATATTTAGTGTCACTTATAGATTAGGATATACGTATATAAAATTGTTTTAAGAATATTATTAGAATAAAAAATTATTCAAATTCGATATTTTGGCAAAAAATGAACATGATTCACTCAATCTTTTTTATATGATGTTAAATTTCAAGTTCTGTCTTTTATACTATGCAGCTGTGGTATGCAATTTCATTAATTTAAACTAAAATGGAATTTAAAAGTGCTTCTTTGGTATATTGAAGAAAAAGGAGAAAAAAAATTAATAAATTAAAAAGGATCGATATTAAATGACACAAATTATGTTTCAAAAGCACTCATGTTGTACAATTTTACAAGGGATGGTCCCCCACATTTTTTTTTTTCGAACTAGAGATTTTTCACGGTTACCCCTGCCTAAGCGAAAGCATGAAAAAAAAAACTTTTTCAAAATTCTGAAAGTTTTTGCATTTGTTAACCACCGTAAGTAGTAGAAATCTTCAGTAAGCAGTATTGAATCTTTAAGATTTATTTACCCTTGTGGCGCCATCTATAGAAAATATTTTAAAACAATGAACTTTGTCAAAAGAAAAGAGGAAAAGTTATTTCAATGGAAATCGTTATATGATTACCCAAAATTCGGTAGTCGAAATAGGTATTCGGTATATTTAGTTTTTTGTTTTTATTTTATAACCCATACATTTAAGATTCCATACCACATTTAAGATTGTTTTTAAGATACTTAGAAGCAAAGTTATAACTTAATTAGTAAACCGGAAATGGAGTTCACAAAACCAAAAATAGGTATTTAAAGAGACATAAAAATGTAAACAAATAGTTCGAACGACTTTTTTGGAACTTTTAAGAAGAAACATGTCTAATGCTTATTTTAAATACAGATCAAAGTATCCTTTACTTATTGATTCATATATTTTTTTATCTGGCAACTTTTTTTTTTTAATTCAAGCTTGTTTTAATGAATGACAATACTATTGTCGCGTTTGTTAGATTGTTTTTGCTAAAGCGTTTTTCTTTATCATTACTTATTTATTGATATTTTTATAGCTTATTTATTTACTTTATCTAATTTTAAGGTTTTATTTCATTATTATTTCAAAATGCTGAAACCTAGATCGAAAATGCTGAAAACGAAGCTTTTGCGGTAGCAAATATACAGTCAGCACCAAAGAATATTATTCCTTCTGTAATTGCAGCGAAATTTAGCACATTTGAAAATTTTGATGAGATAGAATTTCAAGGCTCTAAAGGGAATAGAAGAATTTGTTTCCAAATTTTATTTGGAATAATTTCAATTCTGCGTTGTCCTAGAATGTTATACAAACTGACTGAAAGCCCTAGAGAAGTATTTTGCTCAAACTTGTCTGTTGTTTGCAAATGTGCATTTATGGCTGAATTTATATCAACCCTTAAAGAGAATAAAGTGAACTTGATTGAATATATAGAATTTTTGATAAATCATTTGTTAAACGAAAACTGCAGTATACCAAATACTATGGTGATGGTGATTCGGATGGCTTTTTGCAGGTGAAGAAAACATATAATGAGAAAACCGTCACAAAACTTGAATATATAGGTCATTTACAAAAAAAAAAAAAAAAAAAGAGAGTAGGTTTACGGTTAAGGAAATTAAAAAAAAATGGAAAAGAATTTGTGATGTGTGAAAGGGAAAATTAAATAAGAGAAAATGCCAATTTCTACCTTCGACAAAACTCTCTCTAAAAAAAAAGGAAATGGCTAAAAAAAGAGAAAAAGTCTAAACTAGATAAAAATTTAAGCTAACTAGGGCTTGGGCTGTAAAAATGGGGAGTTTTTAAAAATGCACAATAAGCAAAAAATATTTAATTTTGTGTTAAAATATTTGCTGTTGTTACCAGTAGCACCTGATCGGCAATGGCCAGATCGATGCCAACGAAATTCATCATGGCAAAGGGCTAAGTGACGCCTGTCGTTAGCCGTAGCTTTGAGCACCATACAGGTGACAGTACGATTTCGCTCGATTCCGCCCCAATTTAGAGGGAGATCACTTTGGGGGTGATCAGAGGCCTCCCGCCTCTCTTCCCCTTCCACCAACCTCACGAGAGGATTTGCGGCTCGATGGCTATTTAGAGTATCCCCATGCCGCGCAGGCACTATACATTTACAAACATCCATGTCTTCTCCGGGATTCGAACCCAGTCCCTACGGCACAGCAGTCAGCGTCGCTAACCACTATACCGGATGGGCGACTGAAATATTTAAATGTGTTTTACGAGAAACGGTTTTTCAATATTTTTCTTCACGATAAAGTGCGCCACACAAATTATTTTTAAGATACTGAATTAAAATTTTCAGAACATATTTTTTTAGTTTTATTTGTGGTATGAACTAAAATCTAATCTTCGTATTAAAATTTATGCATTTTATTGCACTTTTTATCAAAAAATAACATGAATGTTTCAGAAAAAATTGAGTTTTTGTATAAAATGTGACATATTTTAAAAACTTTTTGAAGTATGACAAATCTTTTAGCTCCTAACGCATGTAGAAGATGATATTTATGTACTGTGTAAATAATATTTGAAATCATTAAATGCATTTTATGAGAAACTGTCTTAAAATTTTTTTTTTGCTTCACAATAAAGTTTACTATAAAAGTTCTTTTTAAGATATTGGATTGAAATTTGCAGAAATATTTTACTTAGTTCTATCTGTGTTGTGAACTAAAAAATAATTTTATGTATATATTTTTATATTTAATTGCACTTTTTGTGAGAAAATAACGTTTTTTTTTTGAAAAAAAATTGAGTTTTCGCATAAAAATTGGTATATTTCATAAACTTTTAAAAGTATTGCAAATCGTATAGTTCATAACGCAGGTAATGATATCATTTATGTATTGCATAAATATTTTAAGTATATATTAATTGAAATTTTCCAAAGAAAAAGGTTTACCATAGCTGAAATTTTTACTAAAATTTCACTCAAAATTGCCAATATTTCCAAAATTATTTATAACTTTGAAGAAACTGTATTTGAATACTTAGTTTTATGTCCCCTTTTAAATAAAAAAATTGTTTATTTAATTGAAAATTTATATATTTAAAAAAAAGTACTCCGAAGGTAGTCACATACCTTAACAAGAAACTGTGGGGACTGAAATAGTTTTTCGTGTTAAAGGATATTGAAAAAAATATTTATCAAACATAACAAAAAATTAAGTTTTTGTTAGAGCACATTTTATTTACATATATATGGATGTGCTAAATATAAACCAATGAAACAAAAAATTCACAAAAACTTAATGAGATTTAATACAAAATTTTCAAGTTTTTCTGCTTTTGATCTCCAGTCTTAAGAAATCATCTTCATTTCAAGAAAAAAAAAAGTTTCCTTTCTCTCTAAGCTCGTTGCCATTGTGCTTCTAAAAAAAATTCTTTAAAAATAGAAGAAAGAAAAAAAACGCGAACACCAAACTCACTGATTTTTACTCACATTGCGATATACTGGCCACCGAATTCGAAAGCCAACTTATGCGAGATGAGATGTTTTTTTGTGTGGCGTTTGTCGGGGTGGAGGGTTGATTGATTGATTGGTTATTAACGTCGCACTGTTCAGCTACACGAGGGCTTTTGGCGACGGACCACGTCATTTTGAACCATGGTCAAGTTACGTGGACGACACCTGAGCTGGCACCCCCTCTCCTAACTACCACACCAACGGGAGGATGTTTCAGCTCTCGACAGATTTAACGTGCATTGCTGCCCTACACGGCGGGTCTTTAGAGGTAGTGGGCTCGAACACGTGACAAGGGAAGCCACGGTCCGATACCTATACCACTCGGCTACCGCAGCCACGTCGGGGTGGAGGGAGAAAGCAGCTTAGATAAAACTGTCTTGTCACAAGTTACTACAATTGTATTTCAAAAAGCCAAGTTAGCTTTTCTTAGTTAACCAAGCAACTTTCTAAGAAACATGTTAAAACACCTCTTTTTCATTTCAAACCTCCTCTTAAATCTCACCTGCGCGGCTGGTGTTTTTTGTATTTTGTTCATTCCCAGAAGATAAAATTTGTTCGTATCAAGCAATATTCGTTTTACGTGAAGAGAAAAAACAATGCATGAAAATACAGAGTAGTTTGTCGGGGCAGTTGTATTATTTCGTGTTAACCGATATTTCGTCTTAAGCGTTTTTGTGCTAAACGAATTTCACTACATTTTCTTGTGTTTTTTCTTAACTGTGGTAATGTTCTTCAGGAGACGATTTTTTTTAAAAAAAGGCATTATTGAAATCATACAGGTATAGGACAAAATAATCGGAACAGCTGCGAAAAAATGAAAAATATTTATTAGTAAGGGATTGGGCCACCTTTGGCCTGAATGACAGTTTAAATTCGACGTGGGATCGACAAATAAAGGTCTTGAACAAAGTTCATAGGAATTCGCATCCATTTCTACTGAAAAGACGTCTTGAGTGCAGATAATGAGCGTGGAAGAGGAAACCGAGAACGGAATTTGTTCTCTAAAAAACCCCTTATATATAATTCAATGAAGTTCAGATCGGGTGACTGAGGACACCACGTTAGACGTTCCACTACATTAGATGTTCCCAAACTTTTTTGTCTCATTGACCCCTCGTGATGTTTTTCGTCTTTGGGTAGACGCCTGCTTACATAATATAATATTAAATGTTTGCTTATTTATCAACTTCAATGTCTTTTTGACAGCTGGGAAAAAGGGATACTTACTTTAAAAATTTAAATCTTTAACTCTAGTTAATTATAGTTTTTAAAACGTAAGAATTACAGTTTAATTAATTTAAATTTAATAATACATAAAACAACTGAGCAAAAAACAAAAATGTTTTTAATGGGAGGGATGAATCTGGAGCTTCAACACATTTTCAACATTTGGCATCAATCTTGTTAAGTTTAACCCTAAATTTCCTCGATTAGTAATGTTAAAAAATTTCTTACGATATTTCCTACTTATGGGTTAATAACAGGTATGTCTTTTAATAGTCAAAATTACTGTGACATCCGTTTCTAAATTATACTTTAAGGTCTTCGTTCATGCCTGTTCCGATCCGTTCCTCATGTAATGCAACTTTTATTTTCTTCAATGTGACCGCATGATTTCTTTGTCTACTGTGGTATAACCATAGCCAAAGCATTCTCAAACATGATTTCAAAATCTGAATTGAGGGCACTTAAATGTTGAACGTAGGTTAAAACGTCATCTTCCCGGCAAATTGTGCGTGACAAAATGATAAACTGGGAAAATTCGTTACTTCCAATATTATACACTTTTAGCTTAACTCTGGCCAGGAAAACTGCGATGATGGTCCTTGTTTTAATAAAACATATGCTGTCACCTTATAACTGTGCTTGATTATGTTTTCATTTAAAATTAAATTCACAATCTGGTTTAACGAGAGCCACTATCGTAGACCCTCATTTACACCTCATGTACACTCTAAATTTTTTTTTCACTGACGCGGACCCCTTGCAAATCGTCATAGACCCCTGGCGGTCCATATAGATCACTTTGAGAATCAGCGCACAACATCATCATCCTCATGTAACCATGTTTGAAGATAGCGAGACGTGTGAAAGGGGCGTTGTCATCTAGGAATACATGACGTTTCCCCGGAAAGATAGTCTGAAGCATTGGGTGAAGATTATCTGCGAGAATGCTTCAATAATTATCGCATGTGATCATCCTCGTCAAGACAACTAGAGAGGCTCCGATCCACGGGAAGATATTGCGCTTCACACCATCACAGAACCCCCTCCATGTTTCACGTCTGAAACCAGGCGGTCAACATGAAATGCTTCTGCAGGTGTCTGGTGGTTTGGAATAATGTAAATGAAGATCCATCAGTCCAGATGACTTGTCCTCTATTGCAATTGTGTCCAGTTAAAGTGGTCTCAGCACCCCTGTAGTATCTTCATAGCATTCCGCTCCGAAATTAATGTTTTTTGAGGGAGTGAGTGAGTTTAGGATGTTATGGTGCAAGAGCCAATTTTGGCTAAGCTGCACCTAACAACTTTAAATATTTTAAAAGTATAAAATATTGCTAGATTGTTTTTTAAAAAACATTTTCATAATTAGGTATTAAATCGTCAATTGTATGTAAAGGTCAATGTTTTAAGAATAAAGGTAAAAGTATGAATAGATTTGGGTGGGGAAATCCCCACCCAAATTCTATAAGTAAGATTGAAACAGGTTATTTGCGATTTCTGGTAGGTTTTAATACGCGATAGTTCACTTCTTCTTCAAACATTTCTTCTTCATCTGATGTGCCCTGTGTAGGAGTACTGTTTTTCGGTCTATATGGTGCCATCTTTGTTTCAATTGCATTAGATATTATTTCAGGAGGATGCTTTTTAATAAATAATACAGTCCGATCAAAAATAAAGAAATTTAGATTTCTAATTTTGTTCAATTGAAAAAAACTTTATCTGTGATCTAGACGCGAAAAGAAAGAAAGGAGAACGTATGACAAGAAAAAGGGTCGAAAATAGAGAAAGATCACTAGGGTACCCCGGGTTCGTGAAGCCCGTGTTTACCTAAGACAGTAAACCCCTTGGGAAAGGATCACTACGGCACCTCGGGATTGTCACACTCGTACTTACCTAAAAAAGGTGAGCCCCCTGAGAGGCTAATGTTTTTGGAATAGCTACTCTACTATGAATGTCCGCAGCATGCAGCTCCCGTTGAATAGTTTTCATGGATACGGGGTTCTGAAGGTGGGTATTGATCTCGGACGTTATGGGCTTCTGTGTAGTCTTGCGCTCTCGGGCGACTATTCTTTTCAACACCCGTTTATCACGGTTCTTCAACTTCGACTTTCGCCCTCTGTTGTGGTTTACAGAAGACACCTTACCCAGGTTTGTCTAGGTTGTTATAACCCCTAACAAAGTGGTCCTTGAAACACACACAAGAAAAGATGTCCTGGACAAGGACGCTCCAGCGAGGCGAGCTCCATCATGCCTTTTTCACGTCGGGTGAGTGAGGGAATATTGATGTCGCACTGTTCAGCTGCACGAGGGCTTTTGGCGATGGACCACGCAATTTTGAACCATTGTCAATTGACGTGGACGACACCTGAGCTGGTATCGTCTCCCTCCCTCTACTTCTCCTAACTACCAGACCACACCAACGGGAGGACGTTTGAGCTCTCGGCAGATTTAACGTGCATCGCTCCCCTACACGGTTGGTCTTTAGTGGTAAGGGGCTCGAACTCATGATATTCCAGCCACGAGCCGATGCCTTGACCACTAGGCTACCGCGGCCACACCACACCACGAGAACATTGAGTCTCGTCAGATTTAACGTGCATCGCCTCTCTCTACACGGTGAGTCTTCAGTGGCACAAAGGATCAAACTCATGCCAGGCCGTCTATGAGCTTGTGACCATAACTACTAGACTACCGTGGCCTATGTTGGAATAAAAGAAATATTATTGTGATTTTGTTTTAAATATGGATGTGTATCACTATTTTACTCACAAAGATTAATTACAATTTGTATATGAATTTAAAAATGCATTACAATTTGTATGAGTTTTGTTTTTCTTTCCATGAAATGAAATCTCTCTCAGCGCCGCAACAGCCCACAGAAGGCCATGCCTGCTGTGCCCTTCTCATGATCTGGGGCACTGAGGCACAAGAGAAGATGTTCCGGTCTGGTAGTCAGCCTGACGCGAAACCCCCAGTGTTAAGCTCCCAAGAAAACTTGGCTCTCATTTATCGACCCATTGAAGGGATAAAGGGTTGAATCAACCTTGCCTAGCCCGGGGTTTAAACCTCGGTCGTGTGATGCGGAAGCGCGATACGCTACTACACAGCCACTGGGCTTCTAAAATGAAATCCTTTTTTATTTTTATTTTTAATGAGGATGCGGATTGGTGTTTTATCTTCGAATATCTAGTAGACACTTGAGTTCCGGCGATGCAAAACCGTACGTAGGATTTTAATTTTGCCGATTATATCCAAGCCATTCAGACACTCAAGGGATCTTTTACATGTCGCATAATCACGTGACATGGCCGGTGTCGATTTTTTGCTTCATGAAAATCCACCGACGTGGGCCGGGGTCGAACCCACAATCTCAGGCATACAAAGCCAGCGACAAATCAACTACGCCACCCAGCCGGCTCTAAAATGAAATCTACTGGATGTTAATTTTTTCAAGCTGAAAAAAATCAAAGTATCTTTTTGAAGAAAAATGCCTTTTGCAATATTTTAGCAAATTTCAGGAGAATAAATAAATTATTTTCTTAAAAGAAAATCTATTTAATGAGACCACTTTGTCTTTCAATTGAAAGGATATTTCAATCCGAGATAGAGCTCGGAGTCTAGAATCTGATAAAGCTTAAAATATTTGAACCAGTAAGAAATCGATTAAAAATGGAACTTAAGGAATTCAAAAATGTGGGTTAGTGAGGCATCTACATATTTTAACAATCGAATTGGAATATGTGTGGATGTAATTTAAGACAGTTTGATCGCGATAAATAAAGATGATACAATTTAAGTGAGCATGTGCATTTTATTTATGGCTATTTTTGGAATTAATAAAATTACCAAGTGTTTGTGAGAATAAAAATGCTTACGCTCTGAAGCAATATAAAATTTTCATTCGTTCCAGTTTATACATTTTTAAAATGCTTTTCCAAGCTTTCAATCGGTTTTTATTTATTTATAAAATGTGATCCAATAACCATTAAAATTCTTCTCTACGAATTCTTCGTAGATTCTTCCAATAGGAATTTCGAAGATAAGTAACTGGATTATATTTGGTTTATGTCTCTTAATTTCTGCTTGGCTTCGTTTGAGACTTCTTTATTAAAATCTCGCCAATGGACAACAGTGTGTAATATTAATATTATTGTTTCAATATAATTCCAGACACAGTACATATTGCCGAAAAGAACAGAATTTTATCTAATTAACCTACAGCAAAAACCCAAGAAACTATCTCTTCCACGGATGCCGTAAGACATGGGCCAACAGGGATCAGGCCCAGGGCCTTAGTCGCAATAGGGGCCTTGTCTCGCTCTGTGAACTCAACCTTAAGATCATAATTCGAGTAATTTGAACTGTCAAATGTGTTACTTCCGGTTGTATTCTCATGAAAACTGGGAATTTCGGACGATATGCCAACTGGCGAAATGTAATGACCGTCGTCCACGTACAAACCTAGGCCTACCACTATACACCATTATTACTCATACAGTATAATGGCGGTAGTCGCTCGAGCCGGTTTGTGTGATTGTAAGCCATGCACATTCATTTGTTTCGGGTTATTATTTGTACGAGTACTTGCCAATGCATGCTATGCACTGTATACATTTAAGTGCCATAAGTGGGGCCTACATTTGTGTAGGGGCCCAGGGCCTCAAGAAGTCTTAAGACGCCCTGATCTCTTCTTAGTACTGTAAAACCAAGCCCCGCGTATTGGGCTAAAACTAAGAAATTTTCCTTCGCACCAAATTCAGTCCAGGACCTTCACGCTCCAAAAACAATGGACTTTTTTTCCCTCCTGTCCACCCCGTTCGTAGGTCAACTACCTTCTACTCCTCCCAAAAGCAGCAACCACACCCCCAGATGCAAAGAATGACGACAAATACTCCAAAAAGTACCAACAACAGTAGGCAGATACTACACACAGTGCTTCAGAATACAATCGGACGTCTATGTAATGAAGTCGCTAAATCCCGAAAAAATGTTCGTTATACGGAAAATTCATTATACAGAGGTTCATCTTTCAGTTTTCCTTATAAACCACATGAGAAATATTTTAAATTCATAAACACTATATATTAAAAAAGTAATTATTCTCACTTTTTGTAAATTAAGATATGTCTATTTTATGTATCTTACCTAACAAAAAAAAAAAAAGGAAGAAAGAAAGAAAAACCGCAAGGAAAGTTTCTTGGCGCCTTTATCCACTTCCTGTAGATTTAAATTTTTTTCATTGATGCTCAAGCACTTACGTTTTGACATTTTCGAGCTACAAGAAACGAAGTTATCGGTACGGCTGATCAACACTACAAATGAACGGAGACTAGTTAGAGGACATGAGGACACCAGACAACTCCACTGAGGTTATCGAATATGTTTTCTGTGATTGATTGATTGATTGAATATTAACGTCGCACTGTTCAGCTACACGAGGGCTTTTGGCGACGAACCACGTAATTTTGAACCATGGTCAAGTGACGTATGTTTTCTGTGAACTGGACAGTTGGGAGTTAAAGTTGTGCTCCATGGATGAAATACCCAGAACTCTATTGCTCTCAGTGAGTTAAGCACTTAATAAAACCAGTTTAATATTTATGACCACCATAAAATGTGTAAAAAGACAGAATAATTCGAAATGTCCAGAAATACACGAGTGAGAAAAGAAATTGAACTACAAGAGAAAAAGTGAAGGTATAAAAAGTGATATAGAAAATGCACTTCGCTATTGGAAGGTTATTTTACGAAGAAAATCGTGAAATGTTCTTCGTTCCAGGAAAAAGTGCGTTGTTTAGAAAAATTCGCAATACAGAGGTTCGACTGTAATTATAATTAAGTTAAATAGTATAGTATTGTTACGTCCGTTTTTTAAACTCTAGTAGCTGTTAATTTTTACTTAATTCCAAAGAGTTTCTTTGATATAAATAATAATTTTTCATAGTTTTGAAAATCGTTAAAAAGACGAGAATGTCATCTGAGTTTTCACTCCACACACTACATTTACAAAAACCCAACATTAAGACTTAGGAGGACCACGAAATTTTCCACAGTCCTACCATGGTTCAAGGTGAACGTTTTTAGAAACGTGAGTCGCAGTAACAATATTCATCAGTAATAAATCAATTTACACTGATTGAGAAGAAATCTTTACTTTATCAGTATACGTCTACCGTGGCTCTCCATTCAGTATTACATTTAAAAACTTTGACACCTATACTAAGAGAATGGATTCAAATTTCCCTGCCCGTGTTTCGTCAAGTTCTTGGAGCGGTCACGGGCACGAGCTCGAGCTCCAGGGCCACTGAAGACCCACCGTGTAGAGTGGTTGATGATTGAGAGAATTTTACTTAAAGTCGTACTATAAAGCAACACGAGGGCTATTGGTGACGGATCTCGTAATTTTGAACTTCTGTCAAGTGACGAGGACGACATCTGAGATGGCACCACCCTCTCTTAACTACTACATCACGCCAACAAGAGGACATTGAGCCTTGATATATTTAACGTGCCTCAGGCTCTCTCTACACGGGGGATCTTCATTGATACCAAGACTCAAAGGGGATGATGACCGTTAAATATGTCGTGGCTCAAAATCCTTCTATTGACGTGGTGTGGCATTTTGGAGAGGGAGGTGCCATCTCAGATGTCATCCTCGTCATTCGATCATGGTTTAAAATTACAATTACTCGTATTACTTTAGGGTGCCTTTTTAATGAATTCTTACACATTGATGTTCTTTTCTTATTATAAAAAAAATTGTAATAATTTTCATTTTTTAAAAATTTGATTTTAAATCAATTAATTCTTAACACACATAAACAAATATTTTTTTAAAAAAAATAAGTCAATTTCTACTTAGGTCAACAGAATTTTTTTATTTTTGTTACTTTTTATTAAATACTTACACACACACACACACACACACACACACACACACACACACACACACACACACACACACACACACACACACACACACACACACACACACACACACACACACACACACACACACACACACACACACACACACACACACACACACACACACACACACACAATTAAAAGGGGAAAAAATTTAAAGGGTGTTCTTTTTAGAGGTATAGAACTTTAAATTGCAATAAAAACAACGATGTATTATTCCATTGACATGAATTTTTTTATTCGAAAGATCATCTTGTGGCATTACATTTTAAATATGATTTCTGGTATAGGACTGCCACGGCTGGCTCGGATGTAGTCCAATTTTCGATGACTTTTTCCAACATTTGTGGCCGTATATCGGCAATAATACGGCGAATGTTGTCTTCCAAATGGTCAAGCGTTTGTGTCTTATCCGCATAGACCAATGACTTTACATAGCCTCACAAAAATAGTCTAGCGGTGTCCAGTCCTGTTCATTCCAATTGTGATGCTCATGACACCATTGCAAACGGGCAGTACGGTGCTGTCTGGTCAATGGGACACACACAACAGGTCTGCGTGCGTATAGTCCTCCTCCCCTCAAACGTCTGGCAACAGTTTTTCGGGAGATCTGCTTTCCTGAGGCAGCAAGAAACTGATTTGCCACCTGCTGAGCTGTGGTGCGCCTGTTCCTTTTGCTGATAGGAGGATATATCTGTCTTCTGCAGGCGTCGTACTTCTAACACGACCTCCCCGTGCCGTCTACTGCACATTCCAGTAGTTTTAAATGACTTTCACAGCCGTGAAACAACGCTGTGAGCGATGTCGAACTCCCTGGCAACATCTGTTATTTTTCGCCCTTCTTCGATCTTTCCAATAATTCGGCCACGCATAGAATCATCTACGTGATGTCGGGAAGACATGCCAAAAATTTTAAGTTCGTCTATTAAATCTTTCCTGTAAAACTTTGACTTGAAGCAACAACTGTCCACACGCGTCAAAACCTTTAAAGCTCTTATGAACGCTATCACGTGATGAACAGACGTGGAAAAAATTTGCATACTCATACTTCTTCTTACTAATATCCCGCACTTATTCTAATTTTCCACATTTTGCTTCCTTTCATTTTGAGGTTGCTATGGATGATAGTGTTATCCGTCCTTAGCAATTGTCCAGCAGTGTATATACATATATATATATACATATATATATATATATATATATATATATATATATATATATATATATATATATATATATATATATATATATAGTCAACCCTTCTATAACGCGGTACTCTCAGAACGCGGAGCTGAAATTGCGACAGCCCTCCTATAACGCGGTTTCCGTTTAACAACGTCTCATCAGTTCTTTCCGATAGGGATAACGTATATTAGTGTTACTTATTTTTTTTTCGCGGGATCTCTGCTCAGCAAAAGTAACACATTGTTTCAAATTTTTTGTAATGAATGCCTAAAATAGTGTAAATAATTTACACCTGGAAGTGTAATACATTAATAATACTTTCTGTTGTATCTTTTTATGTTAAAATCTTGCCACCACCTCCCCCTTCGAAATCTATTTTTATTATGAAATAAAATAAGTAGTGATTACACTGATCGAGGAATAAATTAAAAGCGGAGCGCGCACTGAGGCATGGCGTAGAGAAAACAAAACTATTAAGGAATCGCGCCAAAAAGCGCTTGGCGCGTTGCACTCCTATATTAAATCAGCAAAGCCGGTGGAGTTTATCTCGTCTTTTTTGTATTTATTGGTTTCCATATAACGCGGTACGAATAATGTGATTTGTACTAATTCTGAGTTTCTTATAACGTGGTTTCCATACAACGCGCTACGAATTAGCCTGGTTTGTACGGTTAAATCCTAGTTTCTTATAGCGCGGTTTCCATACAACGCGGTACGCACTCACCGCGTTATAGGGGTTGACTATATATATATATATATATATATATATATATATATATATATATATATAGTGTATATGCTGAAATAAAGAAACTAGGTCACGCAAAGAGCGATGTTTTATTGAATGAAAGTGAATCCTCTTTAGGTGCTTATGCTTATCCTAGTGCTGTTTCTTTTTCAAATGTGATAGAAAACTCTAGTTATGATTTGTCACATGTTAAAAACTTTAATACTAGAAATGATTTGAGTTCTCTAATTAAGGATTATAAATGTAATAAAATTAAGAGTACTAAGTTAAAATTGAGTATTGTAAGAGAAAAATGTTCTGATATAGTATTGTGTAAGAAAGTCAATGGCGCCATGAAAACGAGTTCCGTAGAATTTATCTCCCGATCTCCTACCCCATCACCTATGAAGAGTAAACATCGACGGTTTGTGATGCTCCGAAAGATCTTTGAGCCCTGGCAGTGGAAACGGAGGAAAAAGAGAAATAGTTTTGAACAGACGTCCAGAACTCTAGAGATTAAAATATCGACGCGTTCAACCAAAGAACTCATTAAAAAAAAGACGTTCTCATGCCTGTGAAACACGTTTTCCTATTGAACCTTCCGGATGTCGAAGAGATGCCTTCACATGATGGAGAAACTGTCTAGTTCAGCAGAATTATGATATGTTAAATCTTTGTGTATTTGTCGTATAGTCCTTGTCTGTTCCGTTTTTTTTTTGTACGTTTCAGATTCTCCTCTGGTCTCGATGAAAAAGGAAAAAGGGGCGTACCGCTGCGGACAGCGTACAGTCAGGCTGGCCGATTGTGGCATGCAGCCAAAAGCAAAGCACAGTCTTCGCGCGCAGGCGCAGCTAATGAGAACCGAAACTGTGAAAACTTTAAGACTTAAGAGAGAGAAGAGCGAGCAGAGAAAAGACGGAGGTTCGCGAGCAGGCGTCCCCGTCGAGAATTCATGAAAACCCATCTGTTAGAATAGCTACCTTTTAATAAATTTTTGTTAAGTTTTAAAATAAAGTTAAAGAAAAGACAAATGTCATGGACCCCTTGTTGTCTCCCACATATATATATATATATAGAAAAACAATTCATACATTTTTTGTAGGGACACGAATTTATTGTAACTGAAGAAGCAATTGAAAGAACTATAAAAATAAATACCTATATATATATATATATATATATATATATATATATATATATATATATATATATATATATATATATATATATATATATAGGTAGAGTGTTGCGAAATATAATAGTAGGGATTGAAAAAAAAGATTTATTTTTATAGTTCTTTGAATTGCTTCTTCAGTTACAATAAATTCATGTCCCTACAAAAATGTATGAATTGTTTTTCTAATTACGTGGTTTGTCTCCTGCTTTTTGAGTACAAGGAGGGATAATAGTAACATTTCGTTTCACGTGAACCGCACGAAACTCTATTATTTAATTTCCGTCCGAACCACGAGTTTCTTTTGACAGGTAGTATCCTTTTTCAATAACCGTGCACAAATAAAATGTTTATGTAACATGATGCGTTGGGTGTTGCTAAAAATAAAGTGTACTTGAAAAAGAAATCCCTTTTAAAAATCATTAAGCGGGATAATGGGCTACAAAAGTTTTCTGTTTGAAAATTAGTCTCGTAAAACTGTGCTCTAGTGACATCAGTTGAAAAAATCCTACAAATATAAATAAAACGAAAAAAAAAATCGAAATAATTGGATGTGTAAAAGTAAGCATTATATACCATAAAAACCAGCGTACACATTTAACACAAATAAAAGATCGAAATTTACGGGTACGCGTAATACACCGGGTATAAAAATGAAAGCTTAAAAAATATAAGAAAAAAGAGAGAGAGAGAGAGAGCAGAAAAAAAATTTAGATTTCTACATGTATCGAAATTCAGTTTATTTAAAATAAATGACATTTCTTATCAATTCAAAGCTTTGTAGTTCTAGAAATATTCTAATTTTTTGCTAAGACTTGGAATAATACCTCGAATAAATTGCTTCGAAACATTAGAACATTGCACCCGTGCATTAGAGATTCCTTGGTAAAAAAGGGTGTGTGCGTTATACGACGAATATGCCTAAAAATAAAGAATTGTAGCTTCAAAAGATAGGTGCGCGCTATACGCCGGATTTTACGGTACTTGATCAAACATTTAAGATGCTTTTAATAGAGAATTTTAAGAAGTCAAAAATATATATCATTTAAAAATGTTCGTCCGCCGCTGATGTGTTTTTAGTAGTTCACGCGAATTTATTTTTAGGTTAAGGATGGATAGCAGAGATTATTTCTAGTTTTGATATTTTAAGGTTATAGGTTTGACGGCATGGATGAGACACTTGTAGAGGAGTTTCTTAAGCAAGGGTTACGAGGAAAAAGAGTGCCTTAAGGCTGTTTTCGGTCAAAAAGGATAGGGATGAAACGACATTTGTAAATATAAAAGAAAATAATTGTTTAAAGGATAGTGTTTCTTGAATTTTGATTTTTTTTGGAAAAATCACAGTTTTTCAGCATTTTTTGCAAAATGAAATTTGACTTTTCTATGTTAAAGTATAACAGAAAAAAAACGAGTAGAATTAAAAATATAAGAAAGCAAGCTTCCCTCTTTGGACTAGTGTAGCCAGAATTAGGTTTTATGTTTTCTTAATTAACTTTTTTAAAATTTTAAGTTCATTCTGAATTATTTTTGGCGTAGTTTATCTAAACAGATGGCACCACCATCGTTTGAAAAGCTTGGCTACGAATACTTATTTTTGGCGATATCTTTCTGAAATATAGTCGCCAGCTGAAATTATGGTAACTTGCAAATAGTGGACAATGGAAAAGGTTTATAATGTGTACAGAGATTTAACATCTCAAATCTGACGAGTTGGAAAGTTTTAAATATTTCTGCATCTTTAAAAAAAATCGTTTATAATTATACTGCTTAAAGGAATGTCTGTAAGAATATTTAAATTCTGCGAAATGACTTAACGAAGAATGAAAGTATACTTACTTTATACTTGATCGAAAGTTGTGAATTAACTCACAATAAGAACACAAGTTACTACTCAATTACTCAAATTAAAATTTTAATCTAGTTATTGTAATGCAATTATTATTATTATATTATTATTTTTTCTTTTTAATTAACAAAAAAATTTCCCATCGATTTTATATTTGACGTAAAATTTTACCATAAACCATTGGAACAATTATTAACACAAAATATTGTTTTCAATTTAATTAACAGAAACTTATTTTTTCAATTAATTATGTTCAGATTCTAAGCCGCACCCCAAATTCTCAGCACATTTTTGTGAAAAAAATAGTGTAAAATATATTATCGATATATGATATATTTACGGAATGAAAAGTGGCTGCGATACCCTAGTGGTCAAGGTAACGTACTCGTGGCTGGCGTATCATGAGTTCGAGCCTGAAACCGCTGAAATTCTGTCGTGTAGAAAATCTGAGCTCAGACGTCCTCTCATTGGTGTGGTAGTTAAGATGGGAGGTGCAAGCTCCTGTCGTTCGTCACTACTATGGTTCAAAGTTACGAGGTCCGTCACCAAAAGCCCTCGTGTAGCTGATCAATATGACGTTTATATTCAATAAAAATAAAAAATAATAAAGGTGAATTAATAAAAAGTAAATAATTAATTTACTTTACCAGCATTAAAAATAAGAAAACCAGAATTTTGTAGCCTAAGCATCGGGAAAAAAGTGCGGCTTAGATTCGAATAAAGAATAGGCAATATCGCGACTTTAAAAGTCTCTCTATCTTTAAATTTTTGCCTTCTTTTTCTATTAAAAATACTGTCTGGCATTTTCTGTCATTGAACATTTTCAATAAATTGATCAAACTAAATTTTTAACATAATAGAAGTTGGGATTTTTCTTTGCATTTTACAATAAAATTTAGAATTAATGTTAATTCAATTTTATCCAAGTTAAAATGTATGATAAAAATTTTTAAGTAGTAAAATTTTATTATGAATTCTTTATGGAAAAAGAAATATGTTGGGCATTACGATATGAACATATATTTATTGCTCATTGAGTTTTTATTTTATTACTATATTAAAATATTGATTTTTATTACTAGTTCATTTTTGAATTAGAAAGTAAAGCATTCAGAAAAATATCTGTTTTTAAAAACACTAATTTTTAAAAAAATTGAAACTTAATTTTCTAAATAATTAAACGGTGTTTTCATTTTTAAACCCAAATATTCATAATTTTTAATTTTGGAAGACTTTTAAAATGAATTTTATTTTATAAACGAAGGAAAAATATAAACTGTTATAATTAATAATGTTTGCTTTTTTTATCTCGTAATTGTGGATCAAATTGCTCGATTTTCAAATTTATTTTTTCCATTCATTTTCTCAGAAATATCATAATCAGTTAAGAGCAATTTATACCTTTTTTCGAGAAAACTGAAAACTTAAGTCAATCTAATTATTACAAAGCTATTTTACCATAAATTATTGTTTATGATAAAATAATACTGCGTTAGCGTCCTTTCAAAGGCATCTCGTCAGCACTTAATGCATTCTTTTAATTTTAAATTTTTTATTTCTATTACTGTCCTAAAAAAAATTTTTTACTTTTAAATACTATTATTTAAAAAAATGTAAGAGTCATAACAATCGAAATCCTAATGGCGAGGTTATATCGGAAGAGCTAATTCTGGTCATCCACATATATCTCATGGGAATTTCTTCAGGGGACCGGAAAATATGAAAAAAGACAAAAAAGTAAAAGTTTCCAATTTCTTTTATGTACTAAAACAGAAAAAAGAATAATTTATTTGGATTCCTACATAGAATGAAACTATTATTTTGTTACCAAATATGCCCAAAAATTAAACAATAATGCAATTTTCTTTGATTTAAATATAATGTTAACTTCCAAATTGAAAAATTGTTATTGACATATATTCATTAAATAAACATTTTCTTAGAAAAAATAAAGGCAATGTTTATATAATATGCTTGATTAATTGTGCTTGAAATTAATTGCCAGCCTATTTTTCTCTCCCATATAATGATATTTTAATCATTCTCTAAAGTTACAAAAGTAAATTTTAATTTCAAAAATATCTTTCTTTCTTCCTTTTTTTTTTTTTTTTGCTGAACATGAAATAAAAATATTTTTTGAATTTGAAAAATATTTTATATGTAAAATAATGGTCAAAACCATAATTAACCAGTTTTTAATGAAATAGCTGCATACTATCTTAGAAAAATATCAAAATTGATAACCTTTAACTTTTTAACATTTAATATAAAAAAGTTTATATTTAAACCAGTTTCATTTACCATATATATATATTTATATATATATTATATTTATATATATATATATATATATATATATATATATATAAAATATATATGGGCAAAATATATATATATATATAACTACTTTTTTAAAGAAAATTCTATTCAAAATTGTTTCCCTTAAACCTTTAATAATGTAATTAATACAGGTGCCTAATTACAAAGAACTTTATTTTTGTAATACTTTTAGAAACATTTATTATTCCATTATAAAAGAATATTAAATCGTTTTCTTTATATGTAGTGCCTACTAGATTGTGAACATTCCATTGTTTACTGTATAATACATTGCTTTTGCACAACTAGCATTTTAAAAGACATTTGACGGTAAAATCTATATTAAAACAAGAACAGCTCTAAAATTTGAGATTTTTAAAAATATATAGGTTTTTCCAAGTTATTTATCAGAATCCATGAGTCGAAAAAGTTTGAAACTATTTTACTCCCCCCGCCCCCAAAATACCAGTCGTAAAGACTGTGGCCCTCTTCCCCTTGAAGAGAAAAAGGGGAGGATTCTATTGAAGGAAGTGCGCTACACACACAGAGAAATTTTTTTTTTTTCTTGCCTTTTTCGAAATCAACCAAAAGCGGAGAGCAGAGTGCACACGATCTTCTCTTTTCAAACAATCAAATCTCACCAGCAATGACATCCAATAATTCACAAAATAGCTATAAATTTATGTTCAATATCTTTCCGATTTTTCGGCAATTGTTTTGACTTCGTATAATAAGCGACCATTTTTAATAATTGACACATTTGTTTAATAGGGACACATACTGTTTGTTCATAAAACGTGAAATTTAATTTTTCATTGCTTTAAATCCACCTATTCTTCCTTTAAAAATCATTTGTTCAAAAAATTAAACAGTTTCGTTCTGTACATCATTTATCTAGAGAATTGATCGACAAACTGTGTTCCATTTTCGGTTAAATTCTAAAGATCTTTTTTAACTTTTAAAAAGAATTTTAAAACTTTATTTTTATGAAAGTTAGAGTACAATATTTTTGAACATAAATATGAACAGATTCGATGCTAAGCTAGATTTAAATTCATGTATACAGAATTTCTCATATTTTTCAACAAAAATTGAAAAATATTTTTTTTTAACGGATTACAAAAAACGAATTGAACACGGAATATGATTGTAAAAACTTTATACGTCGATAGTTTGTGTAAAAAATTGTGAACACATATCTCGGTTACTAAGTATAATGCATGCGTAGGTGAAAATAAATAACATTAAAATTAGTCTTTACATAAATATCAAAAATATGTTTATCTATATTTTAAGATATATTCCCTTCAGCGAGGAAGGGGATTCCTCGAAAACATGTTACAGTTCTAGGGATTTCAAGAGTTGAAAAGTTTGACGATTGACCAATGTCCATGAAAAGTCTTTCATGGTCAAGATTCACTCTGCTGCTTTAACCCCCTCCCCGAAAAAGAAAAAAAAGAGCTAACATTTATTTTACCAGTTTTACGACTGTCACCCCTCTCTTCGCCCCCGCGTGTTCCCTTTCGCTGAGAATTTCATTGAAAAACCCGAGGGAGAGAAATTTATTGCCCATCTTGGGATCTTGAGACAAATATTTGTGCCAAAAATTTCGCAAATCATGTAAGGTGTTAAACTAATGGCCCGCCATCACCTTAATAAAACCGAGAGAGAAAAAGAGTAATCTAAAAATAGTTTTTCGAAAACTCTTTAAATAATAAGTTAATTAACAATAGCCTAAAAAGATGACTCCAAATCATTAACTAGAAAAAAAAAATTTTTAAAGAAAATAATAGTATTCAATTTTTTTAATGAGCTTTGAGATTTTTAAATACTGATATATAAATTTACATATTTAAAATGTACTAATTTAGAATGAGTTTGGAATAAATAACAAAAGAAATCAGTTATGTAGAAACCAGTTTCAAATTACCAGATAACTTAAGGTGAGAATGGGCAAATAGCAGCTCACAGGTCACATGCATCCGTAAAGAATTTTTTGTGACCTGCCAAGACATATAGGCAGAAAATGTTTTCTATACATGGGTCAATGTCGCAGGAAAATGATGAAATTAGGAATTTCATCAAATCCCTAAGGGAGAGGATCACTTGACGGGAGATGTGAAAATAACGTCTCTTCAAGGTCATTTCCCTTAAAAGAGTAAGGGATTGGAACGAATCCCTGAGCTGTTTCATTAAACGGATGAAATAATATTGTCAAGAGTTTAAAAGTGTTTATTTAACAAATAGGGTGCATTATTAAACGTACAAGTAATACAGCAATAGTCAATGAAATACAAATTATTTATTCGAAACTAATTAAAAATACAGTTGAGCCTGTTTTTGTGCGGTAGATAGGGACCGCATAAAAAAAGTCGCATTTATAAAATATGCCAATTATTTATGAAATTTATGTAAGACAAACATAACAAGATGAATAATTAAATATTACACATGGAAACATTTTAAAAACATTTAGTTTCTCATTGTACACTTGGAAAAGTTTTCAAAATACTCATACATAACCCACTGCTACTCATGGTAATCCAAAGCGCTCATCTCCCTGTGATGAATAAATTCAAAATCGCGTTCGTCACTTAAAGGTACAATTTGAATTTTTTTTTCTTGCAACATAAAGTAAGAGATAAGTTTTTGCGACGAAGGTCGGGTGGTTAGCTGCTTGTAAATGTCACGATAACCATATATATATGATTGAAGCTCTTTTTGAAATTTTATACTCCTTTCTTAATTGGTATCTATTTTAAGAAAATGCTTTTCCAAATTGTTGGAAAGCTGGATCCCTGCATATTTTTATCCCCTCTCAAAGAATCCGGTTCTTCTTGTCCGTCTTCATAATCTTTCAAATTATTCATAATGCCACTGTCTTTGAAAGTTTCGTCTTCAATCAAGCGGGGTGCTGGAGCGTTGAGAGAAAGCTATGGAACGTGTGCATTGTCGAGAGAATGTTTATAACCAATGAACAGAGCGTATTGAAGTTTATATATGTACACTGGTAGAAAACATTACAGTTGCGTCAAAACTGTTGAAATAAACACAAATCGCATAAAAAAAAAGGACCGCAAAAAATCGTACAAAAATAAAATCGCACAAAGCAAATCACACAAAAATAAAATCGCATAAAAAAGGACCGCACAGAAAAAGGTTTTAGAAAATTAGGCTGGTATTTTTTTGATGCATAACATCTTTCGGTTGCTTACGCAGTAAAAGATATGGGATTGATATTTAGGGGATCCAAAATACTACCTGTATGGTTAGGAAATACAAGGACTTGACCCCCCAGGTGTCTCCCCCCCCTGTATAGCATTTTGCCAATGCAAATCCCGACTAGTTCATTTCATCATTTCACTGAAACAGCTCAGGGATTCGTTCAAATCTCTTACTTTTATCAAGGAAATGACCTTAGAGAGAAGTTATTTTAACCGCTACCGTCAAGTGATCATCTCTCCTTCAGGGATTTCATGAAATTCCTAATTTTAATATTTCCCTGCGACATTAACATATATTTGTAAGGAAATATTTTTGCTTGAAGATTGACAAGAGTAAATGTAGATGCAAGTTGGCTGACATTTATTTGGCTGCTGTGAGGAAAGCTTGAACGAGGCATCTAACTCCTAATTGGAAAAAAAATTGTTGAAAAGTGTAATAGGATACATTCGTCTCATTAAACTGATACTAAAATGAAACGTGCTTCCAGATATAGATGATATGAAATTTGCACAGTAAATAAATTGAATAAAACACTGCTACGATTTTATTTAACATATTATTTTCTCTCCAATAGGCTACATATCGTCGGTCTAATTATCAGACTCGTAACTCCATCTGGGATGCTAATTTGATACAGAAGGGCTAGACGCCAAGTTGTTGTTTATGTTCGCCAAGATAGGCGATAATATTACAATATGGTTTATGATATTTTCATCGTGTGATAATGTGGTTGCCATGGGGATAACGTATATTAGTGTCAGTTTTTATTTTGGTATTTTTTTCCCGTGGGATCTCTGCTCAGCAAAAGTAACACATTGTTACAAATTTTGTGTAATGAACGCTTAAAATAGTGTAAATAATTTATAACTGGAAGTGTAATACATTAATATTACTTTCTGTTGTATTTATTTTATGTTAAAATCTTGCCACCACCACTCCCTTCGAAATCTAGTTTTATTATGAAATAAAAAAAAGTAGTAATAAAACTGATCCAGGAATAAATTAAAAGCGGAGCGCGCACTGAGGCATGGCGTAGACAAACAAAAGGATTAAGCAATCGCGCCAAAAAGCGCTTGGCGCGTTGCACTCCTGTATCAAATCAGTTACACCGATGGAGTTACGCAGTCTGATAATTAGGCCGACGATATGTGCTAGGTATCCTTCAGTTGTTATGCACCCAGAAAATTTAAATAGAGTAAAATACTTTTAACGAGAGCACGCTTAAGACGAAATATTGGTTAACACGAAATAATACAACGGTCTATGAAATACAGAAACTACTATGTATTTTCAGGCATCTTTTTTCTTTTTAACATGAAACGAAAATCGCTTAACACGATAAGTTCTCGCTTCTGAGGATCAACAAAATACGAAAACATCAGCCGAGGTTAGAAATTTTTCTGCAAAATTGGATTGTCTCACTGTATTATCGAATAAATTTGTTGAAGTAGATGATCATAATGTATGTACTGTCCAAATTATGGCAGACAAAGGCATTTTGGAGTTTGTTCAAAGCGCAAAAAATATCAATGATGCAGATTCGGACGACGAACATGAAATGAATGATGCAACCTCTGGTCTCACGTCATAAGAAATGAGGAACATCATGAAAAGCATGTGCAGTTATTTAGACTCACATTCCAGTGGTGAAATGAACGACTTTGCACAATGATGCTAAAAAAAATGCAAAAAATATATATATATATCAGATCATTTTCCAAAAACTGAGTAAAAGTTTTGTTTTTTAAAAAAACTTGAAATTTTTTTGTAATAAATTTCATCAAGTTCTTGTGAATGTTTTCGTTTCAGTGATTTTTATTAAGTACATGCATATATATATGCCTATGTAAATAAAATGTACTCTAATAAACTTAATTTTTTTTAATGTATGTTGTTTGTTTTCTTGCAATATCCTTTAACACGAAAAGTATTTCAGTCCCCACAATTTCGTGTTAAACGATTTTCACTGTATTAGTTATGGTGAAAGAGAAGGCCAGACTATAATTCTGCCATGTCCAATCAATCATGCGGCATTCAAGAAACAGCATTATATCTTTGTTTCGTAAGCTTTAAAGATATTTTCCCTAATATCTATAAAATGTTTCTTACACGTGCGAAATCAAAGTGTTATCGCATAAGTTCAGTTTTAAAATGATGTTGACAGGAGAATTTAAAATTACACATTTAACGTAATGTGTTTACATTCCTTTGCTTGGATGGTGAATATTTATATATTTAGAATTTTTTTTTTTTTTACTCTTTCGCATCGAAATAGGTCTGACGAAGAAAAGAAAAAAAAGTGGTTGCGATATGTTTCAGTTGAAAGAAGTAACTTTTTACAGCTCGCGCCACGGCTTAGTTCCAGCAGGAAAGAACTGATAATGAAACAATGTTGCGAAAAAAGTTTGGATAAGTTTTCTTTAGTTCACGTGACTGAGAGATGATCTACATTTGTGACGTCACAGTTGCAATGAAGAATGCAACGCTGTGAAGTGTAAGAACATACAAAGAAAAATGCACGTTTCATTTTTAATTGCGATTTCTTTTAATTTAAGGCAATACTTTTCAGTATTTGCTGGTGAATTTAAAACAATCATTTGAAGATTGCTTTTTTTCATGTAACAGGATTTTGTGCCAGTTCCTGTGATGATTGATTGATTGAATATTAACGTCGCACTGTTCAGCTACGCGAGGGCTTTTGGCGACGGACCACGTAATTTTGAACCATGGTCAAGTGACGTGGACGACACCTGAGCTGGCAGCCCTCTCTCCTAACTACCACACCACACCAACGGGAGGACGTTTCAGCTCTCGACAGATTTAACGTGCATCGCTGCCCTACACGGCACCAGTTCCTGTGAGTAAGTGTCTTTTAACACGCAGAAATGGCGACGAACCTCGTTTTTAAAACAATTTTTAAGTGACGAGGACGACACTTGAGCTCCCCTCTTCTAACTACCTCACCAAGCCAAGAGGACTTTGAGCCTCGACAGATTTAACAGGCATCAGCCTCCTCTACACGGCGTATCTTCAGTGGCACTAGGCTCGAACCATTAGCGCACACAGGAATTTTTCAAGGGGGTCCGGGGTTGAAAGTTCACTATTCTTGTATCATGCTCCTTTTGATTTTGTCGATTTTCGGGAACAAAACACAGTAAAAACTAATTATTGAATAAATAATTAGCATTAATTAATAAAATTTATCATGAATAACAAATATTGAATTAAATTTTACGTACTATGTACTTAGAATTATAATCAATCGGAAAAAAATCAAGCTATGGGGGGTGTCCGGACCCCCAGGACGCCCCCTTTGTGTGCGCCACTGGCTAGAGAACTCATGACACTGTCTATAAGTCCGTTACCACTAAAGTGCCGCGATCAAGTGGCAGTTCTAGACAAAACTGCTTGAGGTTTAATTTTTAGCCACTAAGGTTATTGTTTCACAGATCACAGTAAATTACTCAAGCAATCACATTTCAAAATTTTTATACTGAAAAAAAACATTTCGTTTTATTTATTTATTTTTAAATATTTCTTTGTAAGATTGATGAAAGCAGATTTTCTTAGCCGTTCACTCTAACTTGGGGGTTAAAAACACCTAGAGGCTCACTTGTATTTGTTTCCAGTACTATCTGTATTTGTTTGTAAATAAACTCCTGTTTGTGAAAATTGCAACACCATGAACGAAGCATCATAGTTGAATGAAATTTAATACACAGTTGAGTGGTAATGGTACAAATAAATGATTACATTTTCAAACCAAACAAACAATTAAAAGAGACAGAAATTAGTATTTTGTGTGGCCACCACGCGCCGCAATAAGAGCTGCTACACGACGCGGCATGGAGTTAAACAAATTTTTAATATCTGTCTGCGGAAGAGTATTCCATATTGTTTGTATGCGCAACCAAAGTTCGTCTGTCGAAGCAACAGGACGAAGATCACGAGCGATACGCCGCCCAACGATATCCCACTCATGTTCAATCGGTGACATATCTGGCGAATACGCAGGCCAAGGAAGAAGCTGTACCTGCTGCGAATCAAGATAGGATTTGACAGTCTTGGCGACATGTGGACGTGCATTATCCTGCTGGAATACAGCCCCTGGCAATCCTTGCAGGAAAGGAATATCTTAGGGCTGTAAAACTTCGTTTATGTATCGGGTACTGTTCAAATTGCCCACAATTCGTAGCAATTGTGATCATCCATGATATGCTATGGCACCCCAGACCATAACTCCGGGTGTTCGTCCACTGTGGCGTTCGATAATGCACTCCGGAATGCGCCGTTCACCGGCATAGAACCTGACTCGAATTCGGCCATCATGGTGCCACGAATTGAAGCGGGATTTGTCAGAAAAGACGACCTGCTGCCAATCAGCACGCCAGCTCCTATGCACATTGGCCCAGTGTAGTCGCAGGCGGCGATGGTTTTGCGTGAGAGGAATCCTGCATAAAGGAATCCTTGCGCGCAGCCCATGCTGCAGCAGACGTCTCCGAATTGATGAAGCACACAATGAAACACCTGTAGCTGTTGACCACTGTGCTGCCAGTTGTCTAGAAAAAGCTGTGCGGTCCGTCTGAGCCATTCACACCAGGTGTCTGTCTTCGCGAGTTGACGTCACATTTCGGGTTCCAGTCACGGATTTCCGAGCTGTCCGACCCTCGTCCGTCCACTGCTTCGAAACACGCATGATTGTGCTGCTGTTACGCTGCACACGAGCGGCTACTGCACGATAAGACAATCCAGCTTCACGAAGGCCGACGATTCTGCCCCGTTCAAACACCGAAATTTGCTCAAATTTCACTCTCTTTCATCGACGAGGCATAGTAAAGATTCAGTTAACGTTTACACTAGCATATAACCACCGATAATAATACACGCCTCGCGCTACAGCTGTCTATTTATATTCGGTTTGATCTACCCTTCAGAGGGCGCTGCTCAGCATACGCATGCGCTACCGGTCTGCAATTCTAATCATTTGCATATCATGCCCTACTTTACATTTCCTGAAAATTTCAGCTCACTCGCGTAGGTCCTTCGTGGTGTTGCAATTTTCACAAACAGGAGTATATTTTAGTCACAGTTCAATTAGTAAATAGTCCCAACCTAAATATTTTTCTTAGTCCCGGGCTACCTTCGATAGTCCCCCCAACGCAGCACAACTTGTTTTTATTTCCACAATTCCCTTAATTAAAAATGTTTAAACTTCGATATTTTTAAATATTGATTTTTAATTGTCCTCCGGGGTAATTTTCCAAAAATAGTTTGAAGCTTTTCTTAAATATAGTGAAATACGTTGAAAGCGAAATCGCTTAAAACACGGGGACTCACCCTTTTTTATGCTATTTCATGCGGGCCGCATACATATGTGAGCTATTTCATGCGGGCCGCATACATATGTTGGTTATTTCACGTTGGCCGCAACATGAGGATAAATGGGGGAGAAAGCTTTGAAACCAAGATAACATTGGAAATTTAAAATGCGGAAAATTGATCATAATATTATAACTCCGGTTTTTCTTTCTTTCTTTATTATTTTTTATTTTTTCCACTAACGCTAAATTAGAAGCATTCAAGAAACATCCCTTCACAATTTCTGCATCAATAAGCGGTTTCATGTGATTACAAAATAAACTTCATATATAAACAAACTATGATTAATGTAACAAACTTCTTAGGATGTCTTTGTTACCGCTGTGATATTACCATTGACAAAACACTTTGTTTACGTTGCAAAGATTATTCAAGAAAGCCTATTTACCACCTCTTGAAAGAGATTCTTCGAGGAAAAGTGTCATTGAATGATTCCTGTGTTTATTGGTATTTTTTAAAAACAGCACTTTCGTGACAAATCAAACAATACCTGATCCTTGTTTGTTTTTCGTTACAAAATTGTCAACCTCCCAATCGTTTTGAAAGGATATATTTTCTTCGAATATTTTTCGCTTGCAAGGTATAAAAGATAATTAAAAATTAGTTCCATCCATAAGATTGTCCCTACTCCACTGTTCTCTATTATCACTACCAGTAACCGTTCCAAAAAGAAAAAAGAATATCAATTCGTATCCGTACCACACCGACAGCAAAAAGCAAAATTTCTTGATTTTTATTTGATTTCTTGACAAAAAATTTACCACCAAATTTTTAATACAATGTTCCTTAATAACTGAATTTCTCACAGCAATGGGCCATGACCGGGCTACTTAAAAAGGCCCAGTGGGCCGCATGCGACCCCTGGACCACAGGTTGCTAGCTTAAAATGAAATATGGATTAACACGAAATAATATACAACGGTACGACAAACAACTATGCATTTTCCTGCATATTTTTCTCTTAACACGAAACGAATATCGCTTAACAGGAACATCTTCATTTTATGAAATGTTTGAGAAAGTTTCTGTATTATTAGACTGTCCTGCTGTAGTGTTGGAAGAATACGGTACAGTGGATGAGGATAAAGTGTGTTCAGACAAAGACATTTTGGAATTTGTTCAAAACTCAAAAAATGTCATTAATGCAAATTTCGACGAAGAAAATGAAATGAACCATGCAGCTTCTGCTCTCATGTCATCCAAAACGAGAAACATCATGTAAAGTATGCGCAGTTATTTAGGCGCATATTTCAAAGGAGAAATAAATAACAAAAATGGATGACAATGAACAATTGGTCTGCAATTTGATGGTAAAAAAGACTATGCGAAGAAAAACATCGGATTAGTTTCCAAAAACTCAAATGTTTTGTTTTTCAAAAAACTTGGATTTTGTATTAAATTTCGTTCTCTTGTGAATGTTTTGTGTTTCATTGATTTTTCATTAAATACATGCACACATACAAATCTATGTAAATAAAATGTACTCTAATAAACTTAATTTTGTTGAATGAGTGTTTCCTCTTTTTGCAATATCCTTTAACACGAAAAAATATTTCAGTCACCCTCAGTTTCGTGTTAAATTATATTACAGGGAAACTTGCTTAAGGTTTAATAGTGTTGCCCTTGAAATAAATAAATGTAGCGTGATATCGATTAAGGTATCCGACTACGTTCGGAACCGTGATTTTAAAAAAGCGCATAATTGGATAATCTTAATGATATTGAATGTCACTTTGATTAAAATACATGAATAAAATTGTTTTAAGGACATTTTGACAAAATACAATTTATTTAAATACAATATTTTAGCAAAAATTAACTTAGAATAACCTTTTTTTCAAAATGTTCATTTATAAAAAATGCTTCTAAAATAATATTTTGCTTATATAAAGTAAAGACTTCTCCAGAGAGTCTGAAAAATTTTTTTTTGAAAAATTCACATTATTTTCAGAGTTACAACCAATTGAAATAATTATCGGCGTTTTTTTCTTAAAATTTCTCCCCTCAGCTGTCGTAAAACATGGATAATCCACTTCTAAGTTATATATTTAAAAAATTATAGTTGAGCCTCTGTACAGAGGTCTGAGCTATACACAGGCAAAATATTATCATAATAGAAGCATTTTTCACAAAAGGAGAATATTATGAAAATGGGTCATTCTATGTTCATTTTTTGTCAAAATATTGTACTTAAATAATTTTTTATTGTAATACTATTCTTAAAACGATTTTATATACATTTTCTAATCTAAGTGACACTAAATATCATAAATTTTATCCAGTAATACCCTTTTGAAAATCCCGGTTCCGAACGTAATCGGATACCTTGATTTAAATATTTAGTTTATTTACGTCACAGCTGTTTATACATTGAAGTAATTAAACTTATTCATTAGATTATGAGAGTCCCAAGTTTTGCTTGCGAGTTCGTTCTCAGCGAAGTTTTCAGACCATCTTCCGATCTCTCTCCCTGCCCTCTCTGGGCTTCGGGGATAGCAGATATCGGTGTCTTTAGCTTCGAGTTACATCCGGTTCGTGGTGGAGAGGGGTTCCACCTGGTGTCAAAGGTTGCCGGGACGATGTTCAAGACAAGACCGCGCAATATTTTTAAGGGTGAAGGTGTCATTGCACGTTTGGTGACCATACCCACAAAAGAAGCCGATTCACAGCTGTGTGGCGGAAATTCACAGCTACGTCACAATAGTTTTATAGTCTTTAATACATAGTTTAGTTTAAGCAACACCTTTATGTTTTTGTTTAGTTTTATCTAGTATATATGTAAAGGGTTTCCTAGTATGGAGTTTCGCTTCATCAGAGCTCAGGTACCTTCCTTCTCGGGAAGAAACTGGGCGTCAAAATTACTTAGGGCATTTGGTATAACAACCTCTATGGTGCCGCACTAAAACGAGATACCAGATCCCGGGGAATGATAAACACCAGCATCCATTGGAAATAATATAATATATATACAGTAGCGCACACAAAAAATTTTCAGGGGGGTCCGGGTTGAAAGTCCACCATTTTGGTATGCTCCAAAACGCCACCCAACATATTATTTTGATTTTGTCGATTTTCGGGAACAAAAACAATACAAAATTAATTATTGAATAAATAATTAGCATTAATTAATCAAATTAATTATTAGTAACAAACATATAATTAAATTTTGCGTAATATTTACATAGGATTATAACCAATCGGAAAAAAAATCAAGGTCTATGGGGGATGTCTGGACCCCTAGGACACTCCCCTTGTGTGCACCACTGTATATATATGTGCGTCAGTGGCGCACACAGGAATTTTTCAAGGGGAGTTCCGGGGTCAAAAGTTCACCATTCTTGTATCATGCTCCTTTTGATTTTGTCCATTTTCGGGAACAAAACACAGTAAAAAACTAATTATTGAATAAATAATTAGCATTAATTAATAAAATTAATAATTAATAACAAATACTTAATTAAATTTTACGTACTATGTACTTAGAATTATAATCAATCGGGAAAAAAATCAAGGGTTTTGGGGGGTCTGGACCCCTAGGCACCCCCCTTGTGTGCGCCACTGTATATGTAAACTAGAAAAGCGACTCACTCATCACGAGATCTCCAGAAGAGTTAGACCTACAGACTTGAAATTTGGCAGGCATGTTCCTTTCATGGGATAAAGTTCCGCAAAGAAAGAATTTTGCGAAAATTTACACTCAAGGGGGCGAGGGGTAAAGAGCGTCATAAATATTCCTGTTTTTTAACTATTTCACCTACTGGTTTGATATTTGGTGTTCATATATATATTTTTTTAATTTGTGGAGTTTAAATCTGCTGAGAGTAGGTGTTATTGATATCGACTCCCAAAGGGATTTGGGGAAATATTAATTAAAAGTTTCCGTTTTTGATCTATTAGACCTAGACTTGAAATTTGGCAAGCATGTTTTGTTTCTTGAGTAGATATATCCTCTAGAAATGCGTTTAAATGAATAATTTTGTAAAACTCGCTATCAGTTGAATTTTTATTTCTCATATAAAATAATTTTGCTAATTTTATTACAATAAAAATTTAAATGCAATTTTTTGGCGAAAAATGAAGAAAGAATGATATATTTGCAAAACATTCCCCTTTTATGAATTCTAATACTAATTATATTTTGCTTATGTGTAATTAGGACTAATACACAAGAATGAATTAAAAATTTTTAAATGTATTATTTACATAGAAGTGAATTCATGTATATTTTCTAGTATCAAAGCAGTGAAATTTAAACAACAAACAAATAATACAAAAAAAAAATTTAAGTCAATTCATACATTAATTTTAATTAATTATAATTAAATTATCGTATTTTTACCCAAAACAATCGTGTATAGAAAATTTCAGTTCAAATGAACGCTTTAAAATGTGAGAAAAAACCTTTTCAAGTTTTGACACAAGTCGTCAAAATGATGCCAACGTGGCTATATTTGTAATTCTTTGAATAATTAGTTTTAATTAATTAATTTTTATTAATTATTATAATATTGCATTGTCATCCAAAATAATCATATATATAAAATTTCAGCTCAATGGAGCGCTTTAAAATGTATTTTATTAACGATTGAAAATTCCACCAAGATAAATAAATAAATAAATATACAGAGAGTGTGAGCTAATAGTAGGAATTGAGAAAACGTTATTTATTCCATTGATTGTAACACTGAAAACAGTATGTGAGTTTTTCAAAATCTTAGTTAGACTCTGGTATAGAAGTCCAAGTTACATATGAGCAAAATATTATAATAGAAGCATTTTTCAAACAAGTATTTTAAAAATGTCATTCTTTCTTCATTTCTTGCCACCCACCCCCTCCCCAAAAAAATTGCATTTAAAAAATTTTTCTTGTCATAATACCATATAAACTATTTTATATGCATACTCTAATTCAACTGATACTAAATATCGAAAAAAATATTCACTATTCCGAACGTAGCCAGTCTTTTAAGCTATAATTAATTAACTCCTTATTATTTAAATTGTTTTCCAAAAATTGATTTTACATTACTCAATTTTAATTTTACTCTAAATAACTCTTTTCCCTCATGATCCTTACATAAGAAACTCATTCAATAATGTCTCATCAATGCTGTCAAACCTATAACATTAAGATATCAAATCCTGTTGAAACTGGAAATCTTTTCTATCCTCTCATAACCTAAAAATAAATTCACGTGAACAAATAAAAACATATCAGCGACTGATGAACCTATTTAAGCGATATATATTTTTCAAATCCTACTAATAGTTCACACTCTCCCTTTATATATATATATATATAGATATATCATGTATTGGAGAAATTCTTGGATTGACAGGAGAAATGCAACGGGCAGCCCTTTATCCTATTATATTTTATTTGCACTCCAAGCCATGACAAAAACGAGAGCTCTTTCAGCGTTGATCAGCAGCGAGTGAGTCTTTAGTACACATGTCTTCTTTAAGTCCGGCGAAAGTAGAAGTCAAAGTTCTTATGCGGGAGGTGGGTTGAGTTGTCCTGGTAGGAAGTTTACCCCATCTGACACTTGAGGGGCTGGGGATTCATCACACACACACACACATATTATATAATCTTGTTCAACTTTTCAATCGTTAATAAAATACTTTTTATTCATCCATTCAAGTTCAAATGCATATTTTTAAACTTGTAGTGGATGAAACTTGATGTTAATACAGTTTTTTCAAATATTAATTCATTAGTTCAACTTAATTAATGAATCAATAGTAACAAACAAAAATAATATAGTCCAATACCCTATATAAAAAAGAAAACTGTTCGTTGTGTCCCTGTAGCGCAATGGACTTCTATTCCAAAGGTCGTGGGTTCGAATCCGTCCTGAAACAGTTTAATTTCTGAGAATGTGATTTCTTTTTTACCATACTATTTTATTAGAATAATTAAATTTAATGAAACAATTAGTATCAAACAAAATTAGTAGTCCAACACCCTACATAGAAAGGAAAATGGAAAATTGCAAGGAAAATCGCTTTCTATTTTGCATTTAATATTGTGATTCTGTCAGAGGTATATACATATTTGTATTAATTGTAATTATTTAATAAAAAGTAATTAAAATAAAATGTTTCTTTGTTGACCTAAGTAGGAATTGACTTAAATTTTTTTTTCATATTACTTGCTTCTGAAGTATTCATTGAAGAGCATCTTAAGATTTGATCAAGTATAAGCGCGTAATGCTTGATTTTTACACATTTCATTATTTTTTATTTTATTTATGTATATAGAATTTCTTCTTTGGACGTGTCCCTAGAATTTTTTTACCTATTGTCAACAGTACTCGTAACAAAAGTTGGTATGCATTTTTGAATCAAAGCTATACTTATTTTTTAAAAAATAATTGAACTCAGAATTTATACATTTTTTAAGGAATTTTCAATAAGCATTCATAAAGAGATATTATACGAATACCATTCATATTATCGCTAAACCCATACCAACTTTTGTTATACATAGTTTGACGTACTTGTAAATCAAATTTCATGCATGTACGTAAATTTTTGTAGGGGAGGAGTAGCATTTTAAAATCACTTCTCAAATTTTAAGTTTTTTCGTTAAAAAATTAAATGGTCAGCTTTTTATGAAATTTTGAGCACGAAATCTGTTTTACATAGTATACACACGTAAGAGGCAATCAAAATTTTTTTAAAAATCCGTAAATTAAAAGTTTTTACTTGAATCGTACCATGCCCCCTTAAATTGATTTATTCTTGATAAAATAGTACAGTAAAAATAAATCACATCAGAAATTATGCCATCCCAGGTGGGATTCGACCTTTGAATGAGAAGTCCAATGGGATACGGGGCATATTGATAAAAAAAAATTATCGCTTTTTAACTGTTAAACTTGAAGTAATGCAAGTATGTTTTTATTTTGTTGAGGAGCAATCCTACTTCAATTTTAGAAATTCAAGTTCTGCCTTTTTAAATCAAGAGGAGAGATTTATAATTTTTTCAGTACAATCAAGCCATCTATGCAAGAACTAAGATATCAATAATTTATGTATATAAAAACAGTATTTCATACAACAAATCATGAAGTAAGCAGCGAAACGGGCAGGTAACGGCTAGTTAAAATATAACTAAAGAAAAGGATGAAAAAATATAAAATTTTTCTTATGAGGAAAAACAAATTTCTCAATTAAGATTTTATCTTTTAAAACTATAAAAAACAATTCCTCATTGATTACGAAATATAAAAGAATTACGAATATTTTTTTCATACATTTTTTCATTTTTGATTCTACATAAAGCTAACTGCATACTTTATCCAATATTACACTAGCTTATAACGAGAAATCCATTTCAATTTATTAAAGTATTCATTAGCCGTTATTCATCCGCTTTGGGTATTCCATGACATTCTGAGATTATAATTATTTTTTTAGGTTATTGTTATCAAAGTCCTAGAATTAAGGCTTTGATTGTATAGATAATTATTCTTATATTACTCGCCTCTTGATTTAAAAAGGATAAGAATTTCTAAAACAGTACACTTATTGTTTATGTCCCTTTTCCACCACTCCTCCTCTTCCAGTTGTGGTCCATTTACTGAAACACCATTTTTAGCTGATCTATATTTATTGAAAGAAACATGTTTGCAAAATTGCAAGTGTCTGTAAATCTAACTCTGTTCAAAAACGGAAATTCTCCTTTTATCTACAGCAATCCCGTAAACCCCTTAGGAGTTGATTTCCGCAAAACCCGTCTTAACGGTTTTCTACTGAACAGAAGAAATATGTTAGTCAAGTTTGTAAGTCTAAGAGTTCAAAAACGGGAATTTTTTTTATATATAACGTCCTCTCAAAGCCATTCTCACGATTGTTGATCTTACGATTCAATAGATTGCCACAAAACCATTCTTACTGGAAATCTACTCAACAAACGAAACATGCTTGTGACGGGCTCACGCGTCTTTTCATTAACATGTCCTTTGGGTTCCTTGGGGCCAAAATTAATGGTAACTCTTTTGCAACCAAATCCAAGAAGTGAAGCGTAAAGAAAAGATGCAAATTAGGAAGCTTTTAAATATCATAAGTTAAAGTAAGCGAGGTGGCAATTGGTAGAATGAAAAGATAATCCGTGGTTCAAACGTGAAGAAGTTTTGAAAAACGTTACGTGGCGGCTAACAGAAATTATATGTGATAAAGAGCAATTAAGTCAAGGTGCGTACCATTGCACTCGAGTAATTACGCAACTTCATCTAAAATTATTGGGATTGCTACTTCAGACTACTTCAAGGTAGAATTGACTATTTAATATTAGGATCTGTGATAGTATTGGAATTGAGTTAAGGCGAGTCAGTTATTTATAGTGGTCCGGGTAAAGTAATTTCGGTAATATTTATATATTGTGTGTTTTGCCACCGTAGATTCTCTCACATATATATTATTATAATCTAATTTGTTAAAGGTTTAAGTTAAAAATCTTAATAAAGTCACATTAAGATTACGCAAACTCCTAGTTCTTCCATTAATCCTACACCTCTACCTCCCGCTAATAATCAAGGGGGTGACATCACATGCTTACCAAATGTCATGTCTGTAAGTCTAATAGATCAAAAACAAGAATTTTTGTCTATAACCCATCCCAGACACACAAGAGTCAATTTTCGAAAAACTTTTACTTTGCAAATCTCTACACATTAAAAGAAACATGCTTGCAAATTTCATGACTGTAGGTCTAATAGTTCATTAGACCTTGTGATGAGTGAGTGATTACTTTTCTCCTATATATATGTATAGATTTGTAACAACTCTATTAAAAAGTTGTATTTTTCCTCTCTAGTATGTCTACTTTTACTCAGAAAAGCTCAATATTTTTATTTACTCGTAATTTTTCCGATATTTTTGGCAAAAACTGGAAAAAGAAAAATGGAATTGTCAAAACAAGTTTACTCAATATTAAACCAGTATGTTTACGAGCACCTTTACAGTCATGTCTTTTTAACGTTATTGGAACTGTTATGACTTTCAGAATCCAAAAATAGAAACAGCAGCTTACATTTGACTTATTATCAACGAGGTATTTTTTTTTTGTAAATAAGTTCCAGTTATAGTTTCTCTTTCACTTGAAATTATGTGCTTGTATTTCATAAAAATGTATTTCTACGCATGCGCCGATCAGGCACGAATGTTACTTTTCAAAACCACATCGTCGTGCATTCAACATTAATAATCTTTCCCGTGAAGTGCACGTGAATGTCTTTTCTTTCGCACACAAATTACAACTCATTACTTAATTCATTAGTTTAATATAATTAATATTTTCATAATTGTTTTAATAGGGTAGTATTTTTAACAAAATTAATATTATTAAAGTCTTTCAAAGAGATCTTTGATTTATAATTTTTTTAAAATTTATCTTTAGTTATCTAGTCATTTGAAACTCTGATCTCTACATAACTAAATGTTTTGTTTTATACCGAGAGAACTCATCTTGAATTAACAAATTTTGAATGTATTATATCCGGTATATCCCATTCGGTATAGCGGTTAGCGACGCTGACTGCTGTGCTGTAGGGACTGGGTTCTAATCTCGGAGAATACATGGATGTTTCTAAATGTATAGTGCCTTTGCGGTATGGGGTACTCTAAATAGCCGTCGAGCCGCAAGTCCTCTCGTGAGGTTGGTGGAAGGGGAAGAGAGGTGGGAGGCCTTTGACCACCCCAGTGTTCTCCCTCTAAATTGGGGTGGAACCGAGCCAAATCATACTGTCACCTGTATGGTGCTCAAAGCTATGGCTGACGACAGGCGTCACATAACCCACTGCCATGATGACTTTCGTGGGCCTTGATCTGGCCTTTGCCGATCAGGTGACATATGTAACATCAACAACAACAATATATTAATTAATATATATATTATTACTTTTTATAGAAACTTTAACTCATTTAAATAATCGTATGCCATTAATATTCTTTTAATTTCTTCTATCCGCCAATGGCGTTCAGTCATTTTTTTTACATAAAGCGGTTAACTACTTATTTAAATCATTTTTAAAAAATTTTTAAGTTACTAAAATTTAGTTTTATTGAAGCACTCTTTTTCTTCGTGATGCTTGCATAAGAAACTCATCGAATAAGTGTCTCATCAATGCCATTAGGATATCAAAGTCAGTGAAAACTGGATATTTTCTTCTCGCTCTCTCTCTATCCTCTCATAACCTAAAAATAAATTCACTTGAACAAATAAAAACACACCAGCGACGGACAAACATTTTTGAACGATATATATACCCTTGACTTTCTAAAATGCCTACTGAAAAGTACTTTAATGTTTGATCAAGTACACGATATCTACCGTAAAATCCGGCGTATACCGCACACCTTTACTTTGAAGCTGAATTTTTTAATTTTTAGGTATATTCGCCGTATAATGCGCACCCCCTTTATTCGCGAAGAAATCTGAAATGTTAGTACACATTGCTGTTATGTTTTGAAGTCATTTATTCGAGGTAATGTCCTAGACTTTTGAAAAAATAGTATACTTCTAGAAGTACAACTCTTTTAGTTCAAAAGGCAAGTAGTTTCTTTTAAATTAACACTATTTCGACATTTGTAGAAGTAAAATTTCTTTTATGCTCATCTCTTTCATTATTTTTAAAGCTATCGTTTTTATACCCGGTGCATAACGCACACCCTTCAATGTCCATCTCATTTTCTGTGTTCAAAGTGCGCGTTATACGCCGCATTTTACGGTACTTGATTTCTTACACACACAAGGATATTATTTCATTTTCTTTATATTTATAGGGGATTTCTTCTTTTAATATCTTTTGAGCTGTTTTAGGACACTAATATTCAAAAAGAGCACCTTTATAGCTGAGGTAATGCTTTAAAAGGAATTCCTTTTTTTTTTTTGCTTTATTTTTAGAAACACCAAACTCATCGTGGCTTGGAAACATTTTACGTGCACGGCCGTTAAATGCGAATATTGCCTGTCAAAACAAACTCGTGAATCTGCAGAAAAATAAATATCGTCATCTCGTGTGGTTCACGTGAAACCAAAATGCTACTCTTCCTCTTCCTTGTACACAAAAAGACCGGAGACAAACTAAGTAATTAGAAAAACAGTACAATAATTTTTGTAGAATCACGAATTAATTTAGGCAGAAAGCATTATTGAAAGAACTGTAAAGATAAGTCTTGTTAATTAGAATTAGTCGAATTAAAAAATAAATTATAGCTTAAAAAACTAAAAAACACGCTTTTATAGTGATTCGATCTAAACAAGCAAAAATTACTTTAAATAAAGATTAAAATGATTAACGAGAAAATTAATGTCATTGTAGTAAAAACGTGGGGTGCTTTGTACAATATTTTTACACTATGCATTTTGGAATGGAACTAGTAAGAAATTATAACAACTAATATCGAGCACCCCATGCTTTTACCAAAAAACTGACATTAATTTTCTCCTAAATCATTTTCTTCTCACATTAAGATTTTTCCTTTTTAATTCGATTCATTATAAAAGCGTGTTTTAAGTTTTTTAAACTATAATTTATTTTTCATTTTTTAGTTTGTATCTACAATAAAAACGTATTTTTATAGTTTTTTAAACTATCCTTTATTCATTGATGAATTAATCTTTTTTGCTTGTTGTATTTGTATTAACCATGGGTGTTTTTTTTTTTTTCGCTTTAGGTTATAACAATCCTTTTATCGCCAATTCGGAAAAGGGGATCTGGAATTAGTCGCTAAATCTGGGAATGGGAAATCGTTCATCCTGATGATCCTGATCGGGACAATGGAACAAAATTATTAAATTAATGTATTGCTATTGGTTCTTGCAAGTGTGCAAAATTTCTAATTAATCTCACATTTTAAAGTGGCTAAAAATCGAATACAAAGATTCCGTTACATACAAATGAAGCTTATTAAAGGGGTTTAAAAATGAAATATTATAAGAATTCTTTAAATCAGCAAAACATCAAGAGTGAGTTCTTATAAACGTTGCAGTATAAAGCAACACAAGGGCTATTGGCGACGGAACTCGTAATTTTGAGCTTCGATCAAGTGAACAGGATAATCTGGTACCCTCCCCCAGTGCCGTAACTTACACCCCCGCATCGTTGGGAGGGGGCCAGGATTCTAGGGGTCCCAAAACCTATCTGAACGCCAAGCACGTAACTTTTGTAAGATTTGGCTTTGGACCCAAAATCTGACTTTGCAAGGGGGCCCTGATATTCTCCGTTACACCCCTGTACCCCCTCTCCAAAATACCACACCACACCCAGGGAAGAACTTTTACCCTGGACAGATTTAACTTTTCTGCCCTTCTGCACGGTGAGTCTTCAGTGGCACTAAGGTTCGAACTCATGAGACGTTGCCCACGGGTTCTTAAATATAGCCACAAGGCTTCCGGGGTCCCATGCTGTTGTGAAATTTAAGGTATCCGAATACGTCCGGAACCTTGATTTTGCAAAAGCGTATAAATGGATAATATTTATGATATTTAGTGTCACTTAGATTAGAAAATGTATATAAAATTGTTTTATGAACACTATTACAATGAAAAATTATTTAAGTACAATCTTTTGACAGAAAATGAACATAGAATGACCCATTTTCAAAATATTCTCCTTTTGTAAAAAGTACTTCTATTGTAATAATATTTTGTCTGCATGCAGCTCAGACCTCTGTACAGAGGCTCGAATAGAATTTTTGAAATATATAGTTTAGAAGTGGGTTTATCCATGTCTAATGACAACAGAGGGGAGAAATTTTCAGAAAAAAACGCCAATAATTGTTTCAATTGGTGGTAACTCTGAAAATAATGTGAATTTTTCAAAAATCATAGTTGAGCCTCTGTACAGAGGTCTGAGCTACATGCAGGCAAAATATTATTATAATAGAAACATTTTTGACAAAAGGAAAACATTTTGAAAAAAGGTTATTCTAAGTTAATTTTTTGCCGAAATATTATATTTAAGTATTGTTTTTTTGTCACAATGTCCTTAAAACAATTTTATTCATGTATTCTAATCTGAGTGACACTAAATATCATGAAAATTAAATTGCTTTTTTTAAAATCACGATTCCGAACGGAGTCGCATACCTTAAGGCGGTGAAGTTTTAACTCGGATTTTATTTTCGTCTCTATTCAGACTCAACATTTAAGACCCACCACCAATCGTGTAGAAATAACGCAGCATTAATTCTAACCAGTCAGAGATAAGAAAAATGCAAAAAAAAAAAAATTATTTATTTTTTTCGTTTAAAACTAATAAACAAATGTCTTGATGTTTTTTTCTAGCCAAAGTACTTCGTAACCAACCCATGAATCCTGCTTTTATACAATTATTCTCCATTAAATCTGAGCTTATTTTGATTATTTTGTTTTAACAGAGATTTTATGACCCTTTTATACGAGTCAGCTTGAGCCTTTAGCTGCATCACACCTATTGATTCTTTTAATCATGTTGAATTCCGGGAGGAATTATTGACCAGTACTCCCAAGCATAGCAGCCATCCGGAATTACTCAGACAACTGGCACTTGAAGTAATAAATGACATACCCGACCAAGCCTTGATTATTTACACAGATGTTAGTCGTTCGGATACGGGTAGATCAGGGAGTGGTATTTTTAGTAACACTCCTGGTAATGATGTTAAAATCAGCATCAGGAATCCTGACCACTGTTCCGTCTTTTGATCGGAACTCATTGCTATTAGTGGTGCTCTCGATCATGCTCTCAATTCTTATAAGGACAGTATCTGGATCCTGATAGACAGTAGAAGCTCCATCCAATATTTAAAGAATTGGCCAAAAATTATGGACAGTACTGGTCTAGATATTTTATCCAAATTATCTAGGCTTGGTCAGAGGAAACAAGTATGTCTCCAGTGGATACCATCACATGTGGGTGTGCCTGGGAACGAAGCAGCTGATGAGCTGGCTGGTATAGGTTGTGATCTCTCTAACCCTAGTTCCACTGTCTCAAGCCATTCGGAAATTCCTTCCTTCCAAAGAACTAAAATGAATTTGACTTGGCAAAACCGTCCTGCTCACCACTGGAACGCATCTATGAATCCTGGCTTATCTCTACAGTGCAGGAGTTCCAGGGCTCATCAGACGACCTTGGCGCGCTTTAGAAGCGGTCACCTGCATAGTATGACTATTGTGCAGGGGGTAAAGTCTTTCTTTACCTGTCCCTGCTCTCTTCCTACTTCTCCAGCTCGTCTTCTGACTGCTGGGGCATTTCCCTGCGACAGTTGTATGAAGAGCAAGACCTGGTGTGTGACACTATTACGCGGAAAGGTAAAATGGACTTGGTGTAGGCTTTCCAGCTCCAAGGGGATTGGAAACAACAATAGCTCTTGAGCCGCGTATAATTAATGGACCAGAAGGAGCTGTTTTATAATAGAAATTGCATGGATCCTTTCAAACGTGGTCAACTGGTATTTTTTGTTGAGATACTCCCTCAAAATCACTTTCTCCTCCCCTCTAGTTGACTCAACTAAGAGGATATTGTGGAAGCTACGCTCTTCACACATGGCTACTTGTATATTGAAAATGGAGAAACGAAGTAATATCCATCTTTGAATAAATAAAAGTAACACGTCTTATACAGAATGCAAAATGGAAATTACCCGTTGCCTCACTGAAAGCTCACGACTGAGCTCCTGATACATTAAAATGAATAATTTATAGTCAAAGTCGATCTGTCACACTACATAAAGGCTGATATAACGGGCTTGAGGTGGTTCAGGACATCACTAGTAATGGATTACCAACTCAAACAAAAAAAAATGTTTGTCCCAATTAATTTAAACGGCATAGTATGTATATGATATGTAAGTGCAATGTAGGAACATTACATTTGCACATTGATGACCTTGTAATCCATCATTTTATTTAACAGAAAATTATGAAGTTTTGCTAAGAAACTTTTTTCCAAATATTCCTAAATAGAAACTTATAAATTAATATTATTTCGAAAATACATGATTTTACTCTTATAAATTATAAATAACCATATTAGAAAGAAAACCTTAGTAATGTTCTCCAGAGAGTTGATAAAAATTTCATAATGTTTGAAAGAGTGAATGAACATTTTTCGATCTTATAAAACTTTAAGAAAAAATTTTAATATTATTTTATTCTAAACGTTGCAGTTAAAGCAATATTTTTTTATTCAACAGCTTACTATCCAAAATAGTTTTATACTTTTATGTTAACTTATAATGTTAACTTTTTCTAAAATTCTATAACTTTCATTAAAAAAGTCCTGTCCTAGAGCCCGGAATAATTTTGCTAAATTTAATTATTTCCATAAATTGAAGTTTTTATTTTTTTTATTTATTTTGTCATAAGTTATATATAATTTATGTCCACTGATTCCTTACACGAAATAATCATGAGTTGAAAGCGCGTGCTATTCCGCAACAAATCATTAAAGTTTCAAGGTTAAAAAATTAGAGCCGGTCAGAACTAGAAATAATGTTTCTCAATTCAGAATGAAAACTGTTTTAAACAATCACTTTATTGATAACGAAATATTAGGGAAATACGTACAATGAAAATCGCTTAACACGAAACTGAGGGTACTGAAATATTCTTTCGTGTTAAAGAATATTGCAAAAAACATATATTCAAAAAAAGTAAGTTTATTAGAGTACATTTTATTTACCTAGTTATGTATATATGCATGCAATTAATAAAAATCAATGAAACAAAAACATTCACATGACTTTAGTGAAGTTTAATACAAAATTTTCAAGTTTTTTTTAAAAAAAAAACATTTATTGAGTACGTAATCTGATACTTTTCTTTACCTTATATATTTTTTAACATCAATTTCTCGACAAATTATTCGATTTCATCCATTTTGTTTTATTCATTTTACCATTTGAACGAGTATCCAAATAACTGCGCATACTTTTCATGATGTTCATCATTTCGGATGAAGTGGGAAAAGGAGTTGTATTGTTGTTCATTTTCGTCGTCGGAAATTGCATCCATGATATTTTTTTATCTTTGAACAAACTCTAAAATACCTTTGTCTTACATAATTATGGCTGTACACACATTATCATCATCTACTACTACTACTAACTCTTCCGACGATACAGTAGTACCAGTGGCGCATACAAAGGGGCGGGAGGTCCTGGAAGTCCGGACCCCCTCCCAAGCCCTTGATTTCTTCTGATTGATTATAATTCTAAGTATATAGTACGTAAAATTTAATTAAGTAGTTGTTATTAATGATTAATTTTATTAATTAATGTATGATTTTCCCTTTGAAACATTTGTAAAAAGGTTAAGTCATATCCTTTTCAGAGGACCATAAATCTCAATTTTATTTATTACTGCATTCCGAAGCAGCGCCATCTAGTGAGCTTTCGTAGCTCCGGCTTGAAAAATTTTTCGGCAGAGGCCTACTAACCACTGCTTGTTCAACACGTCGCGTCTTTACCGCATTTCGCGCACCACCAGTCCTAACATCCAAGAATGAGAAAAAGTTTATTTCCCCGTCTTCTAAAGGTATAACTCAACTTTTAATTAACCTAATTCTTGCATTTCTTTCTCTTTGTAAATATCCCATTTTGTAAATATTTCCCTTTAACACTTTAAATAAATTCTCTTTTACTTTGAAGTATTTGTGTTTAAATCACTTAGATTCAATTAATAATTCATCACTCGCCCTTAAATACTTACCCCTAGGCAAGCCACCTCGCCAATCTAAAATCCCGCCTTCTGAAGTGTCTGATTTTTTATTCGAAGATTTATTCGGACTCCCACAGAAATAATTGGGGGATCGCCTGGGATTTGATTTCGAAAATCTTCTCTAAATAATAAGTTGATAACCTTCTAACTCTCTTCTTCTTTAAAAAAACCCATTTTTGGCTGCACGCCTAAAATAACAAGCGGACTGAATCGAAAATGCGGATTGCCTCTCATAACATACTAACATTCAGGTGAATAAAACGACTCCCGAAGTCAACTCAAAATCTTACAAGATCGTTCGCCGAAACCACGTTATTTTCTGCCGTGTACAACAACTACAAGAGTTTCACAAGTCCAATGAACACATCCAGGAGCCTTTGAAGTTCGTTTTCAAGTAATTAATCACACGTCGTCAACTGTATCAGGTGTGTATTGTTTTTTATTTCGTTTTCCTTGCAACAGGAAAAAAAAAGGGAATCTTCAGAAAAAAATACGTGATCAAGTGTTAATTTACTTAAATAAAAAAAATTGTTGTAGTCGATTTCATGAAGTAATTTATATTTTTAAATATGTGTGTTTTTCTGAAATACTATTTTCTATTGTGTATAGAAATCGTATCAATTAAAATTTTCTACAAGTATATCTTTTAAAATATTAAGAAAGTCGTACGTAATGTTCAAGTTTTTTTTATTTTGAATCTCATTTATTAACGAATTGCATTTCATGTATGCGAAAAGCTTTCATTTTTTGGGTTACGTCATTGACCTTGAACTAAGAGATTAATGTCTTTAATTCCTAAACATTTTCCGTTTGGATGCAATCGTAATTTCGATGACTCATATAGTTTAACATTTCTCTTGCAGCTGTTTAGTAATTAATTATTTTTTATGAGTATTCCAGAAATACATTTTGAAAGAATATGCTATGTTTTTTTTTAGAATTGATGAAGGATCATGTATAATCTTATTTTTAATGATGTATTTTATCATTCAATATATAAGTATTTTGAGCTCATTTTTCACAGAGAGAGAGAGAATTATTATGCTTTCTATTGAAACATGTGTTTATCCTTAGAATGTGCTGAAGGGATCCTAAAAAGATTTTATTTTTATTGGTGTAATAAAAGATATATATGAGATTTTTCTTTAAGTGACTAACTTCTAATTGTTTGCTTTTTTCAGCAAAGAACTTTAAATGATTAACTTTTTCATATCACAATAAATTTAATCACTGTTTCTAAACAAGATTTATATTAATTTATTTTTTCTTTCAAATTCTTTTGCATTTATTATAACGAAATGAGAACTGATATATCAAATGGTTTTTTTTAAAAAAAAAGGTTTTGTTTTTAGTTGAAATTAATAATTTGACTATTTTAAATTAAGCATTACGTACTTTAGCTCGCACTGTTGTCTTTACGCGTTACTGGTTTAAAATATTTCTAAACGAATAGAATTTGAATATTTCAATGTATATTTAGTGTATTTTGATGCAATATCATTTTAACTTGAGAATTTTTGTAAATGCAAACGAGAATTGCCAATAGCAAAAACATCATTGTTTTTGTTTGAACGCGTGACAATTTTGTTTATTCCTTTGGTTACTATCTAAACTTAAATTTAAATTTTAAAATGGCGTATCTTGGCAAAGGTCGACGCGAAGATTTATTTGTCTTAGCCACGGAATTAAATTTAAAATTCGATAAATCTATGACCATCGCCACACTTAAAGATCTAATTATTAGTAGTAGATAGATTATTAGTAGTAGAAAGATCTAATTATTAGTAGTAGTCCCTTAAATAAAGATTATGACGAAGAACTAACCAAAAACATACATTCAACGATTGTTGAGGATCGCAAAGCCAGAGAAGAAAATTTACGCATTGAAGAGCAAAAAGAAAAATTACGCATTGAAGAACGAGAAGAAAAATTACGCTTCGAACAATTGAAGTTAGATGAGCAAAAACGCAAATATGAATTTGAGTTGGAAAAGTTAAGAATCCAAATACAATCCAAGTTAGGCGCTGATACATCCAAAGAAAGTGATTCTAAATTTCTCGTCAAAGAAATTTCAAAGCTTATACATCGTTTTGATTTGAAAGAAGACATCAGTCTTTATCTAAAATTATTTGAACGTCAAGCGCAGAGATTAAATATTGATCAAGAAAAATGGGTTTCTCATCTGTTAGGCTTGTTACCGACGGAAGTATCTCACATCATAGCGAGAGAGCCTGACGATAAAGCCAACTCTTACGAACACGTTAAACATTTACTGCTGAAACGATTTAAACTAACTCCAGAAAAGTTTCGACAACTATTTGTCACTCACCAAAAAGCACCTGAAAATACATGGATTGATTTTTACCATGAGTTAAACACTTACTTCAACGGATGGATAGATGGATTGAAGATAGATACTTTCAACAAGTTATCGGATCTAATCATAACAGATCAACTCAAACGAAAAACTCCTTTTGAATTTAAATAATATTATCTTGATGAATGGACAAATATGAAATCCCCTGTTCAATTAGCAGAAAAACTAGAAGAATTCGAAGACTTTAAAAGGACTCTGAAACAAAAATCTAGCAGCCCATTTGTGAAGAAACAAGAATTCAGATTCACAGAAAAGAATCGCAGATATGAATCACAGGGAAAATTCGAGTATAACAGGAAAGATAAGAAGTTTCCAGCGTCAACGAATTACAACAAACATTACGAAGCCCCTGTTACCAAGTACGAATCTGTTCAAAGATATAAAGACAGCGCGCAGAAAGGGTATTACAACAAACATTACGAGAAACACTCAAATCACAATGCTTCCAAGCATGCTCAAACAAACTATTCAAAATCACAGAAATTCAAAGAACCTCCAAAAGAAACTTGCACACTCATCGTTAAGGAAGGTTTACGTACTAAAGAGATATTTTTTGGAAAGGTGAAAATCACGGCGCTCATAGACAGTGGTAGTACCGTAAGTTTGCTTCGAGAAAACAAAAGAAGAAGAATAATGGATCCAACAAAATTATCGAAGAACAAGATGCTTCTCACAGGTATTGGTGAAGCACAAGTGACAACTATCGGTTCCTTTGAACATAAGTTCAAAATAGATGATGAAAATTACTCGTTAAGTTGGCATGTTGTACCGACGGATAAATTAAAATTCGAAGCAGTTATTGGATCAGATCTTTTGGAACACAAGCATTGATAAGTTTTACTAATGAAGGAGTTAAATTCTCAACAAATATGAGAATCATGCACAGCTTATGCAAATATCTGCTGAAAATCTTCAAGAAGAACTAGACCTACGTCATGTTGAAAATCGTCAAATCAAGAAGGAACTTGAAAAGTTAATTCAAGACTACAAGCCAGAAAAACAGCATCTACTGACGTCACAATGAGAATTATTTTAAAAGACGAAGAACCAGTCTGTCAACACCCTCGTCGACTAGCTTTCACACAAAGACAAGAAGTAAACAAACAGATAGAAGAATGGCTCAACGAAGGCATTATACGTCCGAGTTCTTCAGAATATGCAAGTCCAATCGTAATGGTAAAAAAGAAAGATGGATCTTCGAGAATGTGCATTGACTACAGAAAATTGAATCAGAAGCTTGTGAAAGATAAATTTCCATTACCTATCATCGAAGATGTTTTAGACACTTTGCAAGAAGCAAAGGTATATTCTACATTAGATTTACGCAATGGTTTCTTTCACGTCAATGTTGACGAAGATTGCAGAAAGTATACATCCTTTATCGTCCCAGATGGACAATTTGAATTCGACAAAGTTTCTTTCTGACTAAGCACAAGTCCAGGAGTTTTCCAACGCTACGTATCAAGTATATTTAGAGATCTTACTCGGAAAGGAATTGTAATCAGTTATTTAGATAGATGATCTCATCATTCCAGCGAAAAACGAACAGGAATGTCTAGAAAAACTTAAAATTATTTTTGAAGTCGCAAAGAAATACGGATTAGAAATTAACTTCCAGAAGTGCCAATTCTTAAAAAGAAAATTGAATTTGTAGGTCACATTGTAGAAAGCGGAACTATTAAAACCATCTCCTACGAAGACACTAGCTGTCCAAAAATTTCCAGAACCAACAACAATAAAACAAGTACAAAGTTTTCTTGGTTTAACTGGATATTTCCGCAAGTATATCAAGGATTATTCAAAGATAGCTAAACCACTTTGCGATTTAACAAGAAAAGAAAAACCTCTTTGTTTTTCGGGACTCAACAAAAAAGAAGCATTTGAAAAATTGAAGAAAATCATGTCCGAAGGCCCAATCTTGCACCTTTACAAGTATGGAAGAAAAACAGAACTGCATACAGACGCCTGTAAACAAGGGTACGGCGCAATTTTGTTACAAGAAGCAGAAGATGGAAAGTTACATCCCGTTTACTACATGTCGAAAAAGACAAATACAGCAGAAGAAAAGTATGACAGCTACGAATTAGAGGTACTAGCAATTATCAACGCATTAAAGAAGTTTCGTGTTTATCTTTTTAGGACAACACTAAAATAGTAACTGACTGTTCAGCATTTCAGAAGACTATGCAAAAAGGAGCTAATTACTCGCATAGCCAGATGGGCGCTTCAATTAGAAGAATTCGATTATGAAATAGAGCACAGAACTGGAAGTCGTATGAAGCACGTTGATGCTCTTAGCCGATATCCCGTAATGATGGTATGCAATGATACATTAACTTCAAAGCTTAAAAAAGAGAGCACAAGAGGAAGATAACAACATCCAAACATTTAAATCACTTCTAGAGAAGCAAGAATCAGAAGAATTTTTTGAGCGAAATGGTATACTCTACAAGTACTTAAATGGTCGAGAATTAATTGTAACCACTAAAGCAATGCAAGCTGAACTAATTAAATTGATTCACGAAAATGGTCATTTCTCAGTAGGAAAAACAGAAGAAATTGTGAAACAGGAATTTTTTATCCCAAATTTATCCAACGTCGTTAAAAAGTAATAGTTAATTGTGTTCCATGTATCTTAGCTAATAAGAAAACTGGCAAAAAGGAAGGGTTTTTGAATCCTATTTCTAAGGAAAGCATTCCTTTAAGTACGTACCATGTTGACTTCATTGGTCCTTTACCCTCCACAAACAAAAGTTATCAACACATTTTCACCATAGTAGACGCATTTACCAAATTTACTTGGCTATATCCCGTCAAAACTGTATCTGCTGAAAGTGCTCTCGAAAAATTAAAACAACAGCAGAAGACCTTTGGTAACCCCATCAGAATTATCTCTGATAGAGGTTCAGCGTTCACTTCAAAATTATTCAACGACTGTGATGAAGAGAACATTCAACATCAACAAATAGCGACAGGTGTTCCTCGAGGAAACGGACAAGTTGAACGAATTCATCGAACTTTGATTCCAGTTCTCACCAAACTATCATTAGACGACTCAACGAAATGGTACAAATACGTCGACAGATTACAGAGAATACTAAATAGTACTATAAGTCGCAGTACAAAATGGACACCATTCGAACTATTAGTGGGAATCAAAATGCGTAACAAGGAAGACATTCTAATCAAAGACTTACTTCTAGAAGAAATGGCGAAAGAATTACTAGAACAACGCGAATTTTTAAGAAACGATGCAAAAAAGAACATCGAAACCCTACAGTCTGAAAATAGAAAGACGTATAACAGAAGAAGAAAGAAAGCTTCGTTATACAAAGAAGGTGATTTAGTTGCCATCCAAAGAACCCAATTTGGAGCTGGACTGAAACTAAGACCAAAGTTCTTAGGCCCTTACAAAGTAACAAAAGTTAATTCCAAGGATAGGTATGAAGTGGAAAAGGTTGGTCAGCACGATGGACCGAACTCAACCACCACCTCTGCTGATTTGATGAAACTTTTTATGCTTAATTGAATTTTTTATATTAGTTATTATTTTTAATTTTTCTCATATCTCTCTTGAGAAATTAATAGATGTTCTATGGTAACACTCGTTTCCATTAATCATTTTATATTCACTTGTAACATTTATTATATTTTCGTATTATTCTTTATCTTTCTATTGATGCGAAGGATTTTTTTTTTTATGGTTTAGTTAATTGTAGATCACAACATAGAATATTTTTATATGCTTTATTTTAGGTCCTGAATTGTGAATATTAGGTATACATATTTTCATCTGTAATATTTTATTTTATTATCTTTAAGAATCTTATTATTTGTCTTTATTACATTCATATTCCAATAATCATCAAATTTATAGTTGTAACTAAAAATAGTTTGTATTTAAAGTACTTTAGCTCTCAACATTTTGTAAGAACTGAGAGACCAGCTCTGTCAGGAGAAGGTGATTCTGTAGGATTTTCCCTTTGAAACATTTGTAAAAAGGTTGAGTCATATCCTTTTCAGAGGACCATAAATCTCAATTTTATTTATTACTGCATTCCGAAGCAGCGCCACCTAGTGAGCTTTCGTAGCTCCGGCTTGAATAAATTTTCGGCAGAGGCCTACTAACCACTGCTTGTTCAACACGTCGCGTCTTTGCCGCATTTCGCGCACCACCAGTCCTAACGTCCAAGAATGAGAAAAGGTTTATTTCCCCGTCTTCTAAAGGTATAACTCAACTTTTAATTAACCTAATTCTTGCATTTCTTTCTTTTTGTAAATATTTCCCTCTAACTTTAAATAAATTCTCTTTTACTTTGAAGTATTTGTGTTTAAATGACTTAGATTCAATTAATACTTCATCACTCGCCCTTAAATACTTACCCCTAGACAAGCCACCTCGCCAATCTAAAATCCCGCCTTCTGAAGAGTCTAATTTTTTATTCGAAGATTTATTCGGACTCCCACATTAATGCTAATTATTTATTCAATAATTATCTTTTCACAGCGTTTTGTTTCCGAAAATCGACAAAATCAAAAGGAGCATAATACAAGAATTGTGAACTTTCGACGCCGGACCCCCGTCCCCTGAAAAATTCTTGCATGCGCTACTGAGTAGGACAATCCAATACTACTGAAACATTTCATTGTGTCTGGTGTTTTCCCTATTTTGTTTATTCCCCGATGGGAATTCTTATCGTGTTAAGCGATTTTCGTTTCGTGTTAAGGGAATAAAAATGTATGCAAATACATAGTAGTTTGTCGGAAATGTCACTGTTGTATTATTTCGTGTTAACCAATATTTCATCTTCAGCATTTTCGCGTGAAACGTATTTCACTGTATTAAAGAAATTCTATATAAGCCATTAAATATTAAACCCTATTGGAGAAATACCCTGGAAGACATTAAAAAAAAACTAATATTTAAAAATGTCGAGTTTTCGATCATTTTTAATTAAGAAAATTGTGTAAATAATAACATGCAGAAAACTTTCTTATTTTGGCTGATATTTTCGTATTTTGTTCATGCCCAGAAGAGAAATCTTTTCGTATTAAGAGATTTCGGTTACGTGTTAAAAGAAAACAAGTAATACAGAGTGTTTTTTTCCAGGTATAGAAGTTTAAGTTGGCATTACTTTCCAAGATGGCGACCGATTTAACAGCTGTCAAGTGATTTATTCTCAGTTTGGTTTGGCAATTCATCATGAATAGACTCACGCCTGAACAACGCTTTCAAATTCTGCAATTTTATTTCGAAAATAATGGTCGATTTTCATAAGCGAATTTTGTTTAGCGATAAAACGCACTTCTGGTTGAATGGCTACGTCAACAAACAAAACTGCCGCATTTGGAGTGAAGCTAATCCACAAGTGTATGTCGAAACACCGTTACATCCAGAAAAACTGACTGTTTGGTGCGCTTTATGGGCTGGTGGAATCATTGGTCCGTACTTCTTCAAAAACTATGAAGGCCACAACGTTACAGTCAATGGGGATCGGTATAGAGCCATGATTACTAACTTTTTCATTCCTGAATTGAACAATCATGATGTCCAGGAGCTGTGGTTCCAACAAGACGGCGCAATATGTCACACAGCTCGTGCCACAATCGATTTATTGAAAGACACGTTGGGTGACAGCCTAATTTCACGTTTTGGACCTGAGAATTGGCCTCCAAGATCTTGTGATTTAACACCGCTAGACTATTTTCTGTGGGGCTATGTAAACTCATTGGTCTATGCGGATAAGCCACAAACGCTTGACCATTCGGAAGACAACGTTCGCCGTGTTTTTTCCGATATACGGCCACAAATGTTGGAATAAGTCATCGAAAATTGGACGTCCAGATTGGACTACATCCGAGCCAGCCGTGGCAGTCCTATGCCAGAAATCATATTTAAAATGTAATGCCACAAGATTACCTTCCAAAAAATTCATGTCAATCGAATAATACATCGTTGTTTTATTGTAATTTAAAGTTCTATACCTCTCAAAAAAACACACACACACCCTTTATAAAAAAAAAAATTAAGTCAATTCCTACTTAGATCAACAAAAAAAAATTATTTTAGCTACTTTTTATTAAATAGTTACAATGAATATAAATATGTATATACATACGACAGAATCACAACATTAAGTGGTAATTCATTTTTATCAATTAACATTAAAGTATCGCATTGTCATCCAAAACAATCGTGTCTATAAAATCGTGTCTATTCAGTTCAACTGAATGCTTTAAAACGTGAGAAAAAAACCTTTTCAAGTTTTGACACAAGTCGCCAAAAGAGTCGCTATGTCGCCAAAAATGATACCAACGTGGCTGTATTTGTAATTCTTTGAATAATTAATTTTAATCAATAAATTTTTATAAATTATAATTAAATTTTTGCTTTGTCATCCAAAACAAACATGTATATAAAATTTCAGCTCAATTGAGCGCTTTAAAGTGTATTTTATTAACGATTGAAAATTCCACGAAGATAAATAAATAAAGAAATAGAAAGAGAGGTTGAGCTAATAGTAGTAATTGAAAATGATGAATGAAAATTTATATTTGTTTGTCGGGACCGTTATATTGTTTCGTGTCAACAGATATTTCGTCTTAAGCGTTTTCGCGTTACTGCATATTTCTTCTTCAAAAATTTCAGCTTTGATTCTACTTAAATTTGTCTCGATATTTTTTCGCTTTTCCACTAGTTTGTATCAAGTCAAATAGGGATCCATTTTAATTTTCTTATAGCAGAAGTTCTGGGTTCTGCGGAGCCCTAGTTTTGACAAAGGTTCCCGCAAGTGATCACCATTTACAGTGGCGCAACGGAGAATATTTGCCCCCTGCAAAGTCAGGTTTGGGCCCCAAGCCGGATCATACAAAGGATTGAGTACATGGCGTCAGTCAGATTTTGGACACCCTAGAATCCTGGGCCACCCCCCGCGATGTGAGGTTCACGGGGGTGTACGTTACGCCACTGACTATTTGCTTAATAAAAGCGGAAAAGTTTTAGTAAAATTTTTAATTTTTATGAAAGATTTAAATTCTTAAAGGCAATTAGAGTGTAAAAATAAATATTTTATGGATAAATTGAAATTTTAAATTTCTTAAAAGTCAGGAAAATGTTTAAGAAACCAAGAGATTTTAATCCAAAGAATATAAATATTGTAGTTCTTTTCAAAAATTGGATATTTTTAACTGAGTGCACAAAAATGTTTCCTCAAACAAATTGGTAAAATTTTCCGACAACAGCTTAGAATTTTGTAGGACGATTATTAAAATAGATAATAATTATTTGAATGTCAAAACAAAGTAGAATTAGCAGCTCTAACAAGAAAATGACACAGTTTAAAAAGTCTCAATCTCAGTTACAAAATATTTTTTAAATTAATTTTCAACTTTTGTAAAATACACTCAGGAACATTGAAAATAGCGACTCAAGAAGAAAGCATCGGATTGAAATGAAATTTAAAACACATAATGACACAGATGAGAGATTCACTTGATCTCAAAAACAAGACAATTAAGCGAATACAGGGTGTGCAACGACGCAAATACTGCGCAACTTCAATAGCGCGTTGGACCACCTCCAGCAGCAATACATGCCACCACACGGTCCGGCATTGAGTTGATTAGACACCTTATGTTGTCCTGAGGCAGATGGGCAGGCATCTGCCGTTTTAGCTGATCCCACACGTGCTCTACAGGGGACAAATCGGGGGAGCGGGCAGGCCATGGAATAGTCTGAAAATGATGTAGGAAGTCTTGAGTAACTCTTGCTGTATGCGGACGAGCATTATCTTGCTGGAAAATTGCCCCTTGGAGACCATTTAGGAAAGGTCCTACATGGGGTCGAAGAATATCTTCAAGGTAACGTTGACCCGTCAAGGTTCCACGAATCACAATTAAAGTGGACCGGCTATCATAGGCTATGGCCCCCCCAGACCATTACACCAGCTGTGCGGGCAGTGTGACGTAGAACAGTGTGTGGGGGGGAATTTTACCACTCACCAGGGTGCCTCCACACCCGTACACGGTTATCATCTGTCCCCAAAACAAACCAGGATTCCTCACTAAACACAACCTTTTGCGAATCTGTGACATTCCACATTGATCTGGCTTGGCACCACTGTAGACGCAGTTGCCGATGTTCCGGTGTTAAAGGGAGTACACGGAAAGGGCGCTTGGACTTAAGATTTGCTTCTGAAAGGTGTCTGGAAATTGTTTGTGGAACAATTGCTACGCCTACGTCTGCTCCTATAGTTGAACGAGTCCACGCACTGTGGGGTCCACAAGTGCTTGCCTCACGATCCTTCTATCCTCTCTCCTCGTGGTCTTCCTGGTCGCTCCAGACCCGGTTTTCCACGCGTGGGTACCTTCCCGTGTCCACTGCTCCCAGCAATTTCTAACGGCGCACTCCGAACAATCAACGTGGCCTCGAACAGCCTGCAGTTTTCATCCCGATTATCAGGCCTATCTCAAACTCGCTTAACTGTGAGAAATGTCTTCTAGTACGTTTCGCTTACCAAAGTGTTCCTACAATCGGCGGGTAATCGTCACGTTTATGAATCTTCGAATTTGTGCTGGCTTATATAGCACCCTCTTCCTGATTGTAGCGTCACCTCGGCGTGTATGAGCATGCGTATTGGTACAAAACTTGGATCATTTGCATATCACATTACGCTGTACTTATTTGCAAAGTTTAGCGATTGTACTTAGCTTCCTTCTTGGGTCGCTATTTTCAATGTTCCTGAGTGTATTAGAAAAAAATTTTTTAATATCAAATGGAATGTTTTTTTTTAATTGTCGTTACCTAGAATACATATAATGTGTTAATCTATTTAAAATATCATTAAAAGGTACAGTCGGACCCCGATTTACCGAACCCCTCTATTTAACGAATTTTGTCTTTTTCCCCGATTAAAGTGAAAGCAATCCCCCCACCCCATTTGGATTTCTTTTCAAATGATGAATCCATTTTGTCCGAAGTGAGATTTATTATACGTGCAGTTTTGCAGAAAATTTTGTTTTGAGATTTGTGAAACTGAGGAAATCGTTAATTTTTCGGAGACAATAAATAGCGATTCTGAAGCATAAAAAATAATAGTAAAACTCTTACCCAAGCTATTCAATTTTCCAATGCTTTACATAGTTTGGAAACTGGGAAATCATACCTTATGCAGCAGGATATAAATGTTACAGTATTTTCTTTTCTGCATAAAGTTGAAAAAGAACTCTTTCGAGATTGTTAAACACCTATTAGTTAGCATTTTAAAATGCCCAATTAACTAGTGAGTAATAATTAACTAATAGTATTTTTAACTGCCGAATAAAAAGTTATTTTTAACTATGGATATTTTTTGTGTAGTTGTTTATATCAGAATTTCTCACAGGTAGGTGCAAAAAATTTCTATTTTTTTTAACCCCGATATTATGAATAAACCCGAACTAACGGGTAAAATGAAAGAGCCCGATGAATTTTTTAAATAGAGGTCCGATTGTATATTCTTCTAATATGTGCATGGGGGATTCCCTGAAAGCGTCATATAGTTCTGAGGTTTGAGCAAGTCGATATAAAGTTTGAAGACTACTGTATTAAGGTATACGATTACTTGCGACAACTTTTTTTTAAAAAAAAATGGATAGATGATGATTATTTTGTGGTTTTTAGATTTATTTAGTACATTTTAAGAAAAATACGCTAAAATTAAGAAGAGAAAAATAAATTATTATTACTAAAATGGGAAAAAATCGATCAAAATTTACAAAAATTTACATAAACGGGTCCATTATGTACAAAATTTTGTGAAAAAAATTTTCGATTTCTCCATTTTGATGTTTTTTTTTTTTTTGCTGTTTATTTTTGAATCGACCTTCAGGATAAGAGATACTTTAATTTTTACAAATAAATTTCAGGTCATTATTTTCAAAATTTTATGAGCAATCGCTGTCCACGTTTGATCATTTTAAAAAAAAAACTACATTACGAGTAAAACGTATTTTAAAAGTATGACATCTTGCTTAAAGTAGTGGCATCTGCTTTAACTAAAACGCTTGTAGTTTTTGTTCCAGTGAATGGAAAATAATTAACTCTTGGTATTTTTATAAACTTAATAAGATGGCCTATAAAATAAAATCATAAAAAAATTATCAGTTTTTAGCAAAATTTTAGGGTAGTTGGATATCTGAAAACATATGTAACAACTTTAAAAAAACTGAATTTACCCTCTCCAGCATATCTATTTTTACCCCAAAAAGCTCAACATTTTTATTTTCCCGTAATTCTCCGGAATATTTTCGGTGAAAAACTGGGAAAAGAAAAACAAATTGTTGAAACGAGTTGACTCAATTCTAAACCTCTAGGTTTACAAGCACATTTATAGAGCCATAACTTTTTTAATATTATAGAAAAACACTTTACTTCCAAACTCCAAAAATAGAAGCAAGAATTTTACATTTAACTTGTTCGGTGTATTTTGATCGTGATAATTATTTTTCCAAATAAATTTCATTTAGCATTTCCTTTTCTCGTGAAATTATGTGATTCGATTTCGTAAAAATATATTTCTATGCACACTCTGATCAGGAAGGATCTTTACCTGTCAAAAACAAACTCTTCATATATTAGACATAAATAATAATTTCGCGTTAAGTTCACGTGAAACTAGAATGCCACAATGTGTTTCTTTTCATCTGCACACAAAATGCAACTCATAACGTAACAAAAGAAAAAATATATATACATTCTTCGCCAACTAAATTCAGACCTAGATTGGGCCAAGGCCAAAAATTTGCTACTGAGTAATAAAAAAAAACCACACTTCGCGTTGCAATGTCAAGGTTTTACCGTTGTGAATTGCTCTTCAGTCCTCGACTCAGACGAGTGACTGTAGAATGCTGTGAGCGTGATACTTGTTCCCGACTAACAAGATGGAACACAAACTCGTTGAGTCAGGTGGTCATTTGGTATTCAAGTAAGGTCCCATTCATAGTGTTTTAAAACAGTTTGTGGAAGAAAAATAGGGGATGTTCTGGAAAATAAGTCCCACTATGGTGTTTTCGAAATGGAAAACTGATAAAAATAGAAGGGTGTTTTTAAAAATAGATCAAAAAGTCGTTTGGTTCGTTTTTCATTTTTTGGGTTGAGATGTTTTGGAGAGTTAAAATAGAATATATTTTTTTTGACTCATGCATATTTCTTTAAAAAAATTTTTGAGTTAAAAAAAAATTTTTTTTTGTTAAAGGATTAAATATTTTTTAACACACCCATAAAATAAATGCTTAATTAATAAATACCGTAAAATTCGGCTTCTAACGCGCAACTTTGAACAGAAAAAATAAAACCGAAATTCAGAGGCGCGCGTTTTCCGTCGGATATGAAAATGAGAGCTTTAAAAATAAAGAAAATACAAGCATAAAAAATTAGGATTTCTACGTTATATCGAAGTACTGTTTATTTAAAAGAAAGGACATTTCTTATGAACTTAAAGGGTTGTAGTTCTAAAATTACACGATTTTTTCAAAAGCTTGGAATACTACCTCGAATAAAGGATTTCAAAACATAAGAGCACTGCACACATATATTTCAAATTTCTTCGCAAAGATGGAGGATGCACGCGTTATACGGAGAATGTACCACAAAATTAAAAAATGCAGCTTGTAAGCAAAGGTGCGTGTTATACGCCGCCTTTTAAGGTATCTCTTCATTTCAATAAAATAACATATATATATATATATATATATATATATAAAGGGTGTTTTCTTAGAGGTATAGAACTTTAAACGGCAATAAAACAACGATGTATCATTCGATTGACATGAATTTTTTTTTACTCGAAAGATAATCTTGTGGCATTACATTTTTAATAGGATTTCTGGCCACGGCTGGCTCGGATGTAGTCCAATCTGGACGTCCAATTTTCGATGACTTTTTTCCAACATTTGTGGCCGTATATCGGCAATAACACGGCGAATGTTGTCTTCCAAATGGTCAAGCGTTTGTGGCTTATCCGCATAGACCAATGACCTTAAATAGCCCCACAGAAAATAGTCTAGCGGTGTTAAATCACAAGATCTTGGAGGCCAATTCACAGGTCCAAAACGTGAAATTAGGCGGTCACCAAACGTGTCTTTCAATAAATCGATTGTGGCACGAGCTGTGGGACATGTTGCGCCGTCTTGTTGGATTGATTGAATATTAACGTCGCACTGTTCAGCTACACGAGGGCTTTTGGCGACGGACCACGTAATTTTGAACCATGGTCAAGTGACTTGGACGACACCTGAGCTGGCACCCCCTCTCCTAACTACCACACCACACCAACGGGAGGACGTTTCAGCTCTCGACAGATTTAACGTGCATCGCTGCCCTACACGGCGGGTCTTTAGTGGTACTGGGCTCGAACCCGTGACAAAGCAAGCTACGGTCCGATACCTATACCACTCGGCTACCGCGGCCACGCCGTCTTGTTGGAACCACAGCTCCTGGACATCGTGATTGTTCAATTCAGGAATGAAAAGTTAGTAATCAGGGCTCTATACCGATCACCATTGACTGTAACGTTGTGGCCTTCATCGTTTTTGAAGAAGGATTCCACCAGCCCATAAAGCGCACCAAACAGTCAGTTTTTCTGGATGTAACGGTGTTTCGACATACACTTGTGGATTAACTTCACTCCGAATGCGACAGTTTTGTTTGTTGACGTAGCCATTCAACCAGAAGTGCGCTTCATCGCTAAACAAAATTCGCTTATGAAAATCGAGAACAACGGCAATCTCGTTTTGGGCCCATTCGACGAATATACGCCTTGCTTGATGATCGTTTTGATGAATTGCCAAACCAAACTGAGAATAAATCACTTGACAGCTGATAAATCGGTCGCCATCTTGGAAAGTAATGCCATCTTAAACTTCTATACCTGGAAAAAAACACTCTTCATATATATATATATATATATATATATATATATATATATATATATATATATATATATATATATATATATATATATATATATCATTTACCTATTTGACAAAAAAAGCTAAATATTTTAAAAGGTGGTCGCTTCACGAAGATAAATGAAAAAGATTGATTCTTCAACTTTTATGGGAAAATAAACTATTACTCTTTCTGCTTCTAGTGCAATTAAAATTTGTACTCTAACTGAATTAAAAGTATTTTAATAACTCATACTATGCTGCTGTACATTACTTATATAGGTAAAAGTTTTTTCTTTAAATTTCAATACCTCAAAAATGTAAATTACAACACAAAAAGAGACGTATTTG
>BMAU01017503.1:2325000-2327500 GCA_019973935.1 Trichonephila clavipes | reverse complement strand
TAATTATATGGAACTTAAACGAATCTCTTTTTGACAAAAATGTTACTGACTACATTATTGTTAATAAGATGCAAGTCTAAATCCAAGAATTCCACCCTATTAGAGTTGAAGTTAGTTTTAAGGAGCTTGAGATAATCAGGGTAGAATGTAATATTTGGTTTGTATTCACTATTTTTACCAAAAATTATTATATCATCTATATAACGATAAATTAAGTAAGAATCATTTATAACATGATCCATTTCAAAAAAAATGTAAATATAGGTTCGCTAAACAATTACTAGCTGGACCACCCTGAGGTAATCCTTTGATCTGTTTATAAAGATTATGATCAAATATAATGAAATTTTCTTTAAAATGAGGTTAACAAGAATATCAAATTTTTCTTTTTCATTGAAGTATATAATTCATATTTATCATAAATTAACTGAAGAACCTTAATCATATCGTCAATATCTATGGAATTAAAGAGGTCCTCGAAATCAAAACCATGCATAGAAAAAACAACATACCCTTAGTAACTCTAGCAATCTCTAAGCTATTTTTAATAATTGCCGTGTTTTGTAAATTATCAATTAGATTTTGAAGAAGAGATTGCAAGATCTTCCCAGACTTCGTGATATATGTATTGTATCCATTAGTGATACTACGGAATTTTATAGGGCTTTTATGAAATTTTGGTGTTAAAAAAATACTTGGATATTTAATATTATTTAGATGAATATTCAGTCTTTTTTGTTCAAAGCTAAAAGACGATTATCATCTTCTCTATTATTGTGAATTGATTTTTGAAATGAATTATTATTTAAAATGTGGTTACTTAATATTTTACTGTAAAAATATTTACAAATTATGGCATAATTAGCAGAGACTTTATCAACATATGTAATAACGAAGTCATTTTGGATATTTACTATTGATGATTTAAGATCTTTATACATAATTTCATTTTCAACAGTAAAATCTAATTCCCGAATTTCTGTTGCCACATAAGATCTAAATTGATTGAATGCTTCAATTGGCATTCCGTATTTAATTGCCATTTTAAGGTAAAATGTATCTAAATCTTTTATGATTTGTTTCATAACATTAGATTTATTTTTTGTGATCATAAGTCTAAAACCGGTACCCTTTTCCATAAAATTTCTTAACAAATCATCTTTCACGATGCTAAGGTCTCCTGTGACAACGTGCTGATGATAATCATCAATATAGTCTCGATATAGATTGCATCTACATGATTCAGAACTTAGGAGCTCCGAGATTTGATTATAATTAAATATAAATCTACCAAATTTCTTGTTGTATTTGAAAGCCTTTTTAATAATAATATTTTTAATAGGAAAAAGGATTGATATTTTTGAAATATACTTGAAAAATTAATTTTGTTAAAGGATTTATTCATAAATAATAATGAACAATATTCTGTAGAGTAATTTTCACTTGCATCTAATTTAATATTCATTTTTTGTACTAAATAGTTATTAAGGTCTCGAATCATATGCATACCATGAGAATCTCGAAATTTATATCTGCTTAAAATATCTGTCATAGTTTTAATTTCAGTTTTATTCAAGCCAAACATAAACGATTTAATTAAGCCTGTGTTGTAGTTATCATCAAATTTAGCAGCTAATTCTAACATAGAATTCTTGAGGGTTGACATGTCTCTAGTAACTCTTTTTCTGCGTTTAGCTTTTGAAATTCACGCTAAACGAATATTATTACTTAAAATGGCAATTAAATACGGAATGCCAATTGAAGCATTCAATCAATTTAGATCTTATGTGGCAACAGAAATTCGGGAATTAGATTTTACTGTTGAAAATGAAATTATGTATAAAGATCTTAAATCATCAATAGTAAATATCCAAAATGACTTCGTTATTACATATGTTGATAAAGTCTCTGCTAATTATGCCATAATTTGTAAATATTTTTACAGTAAAATATTAAGTAACCACATTTTAAATAATAATTCATTTCAAAAATCAATTCACAATAATAGAGAAGATGATAATCGTCTTTTAGCTTTGAACAAAAGACTGAATATTCATCTAAATAATATTAAATATCCAAGTATTTTTTTAACACCAAAATTTCATAAAAGCCCTATAAAATTCCGTAGTATCACTAATGGATACAATACATATATCACGAAGTCTGGGAAGATCTTGCAATCTCTTCTTCAAAATCTAATTGATAATTTACAAAAACACGGCAATTATTAAAAATAGCTTAGAGATTGCTAGAGTTACTAAGGATATGTTGATTTTTCTATGCATGGTTTTGATTTCGAGGACCTTTTTAATTCTATAGATATTGACGATATGATTAAGGTTCTTCAGTTAATTTATGATAAATATGAATTATATACTTCAATGAAAAAAAGAAAAATTTGATATTCTTGTTAACCTCATTTTAAAAGAAAATTTCATTATATTTGATCATAATCTTTATAAACAGATCAAAGGATTACCTCAGGGTGGTCCAGCTAGTA